>JAJJMA010146529.1:0-10988 GCA_023529015.1 Papaver nudicaule
AAAGTTTTCCCCTCTCACCCTCTCATGACATGTGTCCTTCTTACTCCTATTTACGTGATTGCCATTCTTTACACTTGACTTTCTAGTCCACACACTTAGGTTTTTCCCTGCTTGGGCCTCCTTTGGATTAGGGTTTGGGACTTCATAGCCCTAAATAGACTTGGGGTATCCACATTAGTACCCTGACGGCTTGGGTCGACAGTAACGTTGGGTCAGCTGTCACCCTCAGATAGCCCAAGTCCCCTGACCGTTTCACATTTCACAACTATCGCCACACTCGATCGTGGGGGCACGTCCTGTTAATGGGACGGTTACATGTTTTGTCGTGGCGTCCCCTCAATTAACCCTTGTACCTTCTCTCATTCTCCTATAAATAGGACCCTTTGTATTTCACTGCAGTCATTTTCTCCCATCTTTCCTTCACTCAATTCCTCTTAATCATGAGCGCGCATGAGAGTTCATCTGATGATCAACAAGGGTCCCGAGGCCCCAATCTTGAGGACGCAAACCTTCAAGAAGACGTAGAAGACATAGGCGAGGCGGGGGCGGATGTCGTTAATGCCCCCGTCGTACTACCCCTGCCCCAGAGAGAGGATGGCTTGTACTCCGCGGACCAATTTTCGAAGGACGCCGGTCTTAGTCCGCGCAACAACCTTACCCCCATGAGAACCTAAGAGACTATCCGCAAGACTACTTAAACTCTCGTTTGATAATGCGCCTGAAACCACCCGTGCCCGCGGATCCTAGATGGCTACTCCAATCCGAAAGCAGAAAGCGATCGTTCCCCCCGTTTGAACAAATTGCCCGCATGTGCATCAATCGAGGGGATTATCGGCTTCCACAAATTTCGTTTATTTCTACTGCGCAACCCACGGACGCTTGGCCTGACCGGGTTAGGCGCATTCTCAAAAACCCTACATATGTTCGTATTCTTAAGAAGCTGGGGATTCTGAATGCCATCCACGAGTCAAAGAGTCGTTCTTGTCGTCGCAGTTCCATTGATTTAACCAAACTTGTGACGCGCTGGATTCCTTTATTTCATACATTTCTTCACGCATGGGGCGAATCTACCATTACTTTGGAGGAAGTTGCCGCTGGTACTCTATTACCCATTCACGGTACTCATCTTTTGAATAAATCGGTCATTCGCGGTTGTATGGCGGACGACGACTGGCGCCTCGTAGGCCTTTTGAGAGAATCGAAAGTTCGATCAAGGGATCCTCCACCTGGGACCGCGCAAGTTACTCCTGGTGAAACCACGAAGCAAGGGAAGGCCCCCATTCAGTCCCCAGCCCCTTTGGTAGGAGGCCCGATGAGGGGTCGATCCTCAAGCGCGGCTGCCCAAGGACTCACAACTGCGGATGCGACCGTGGAGAACGAGCCGATCGTCTCAACTCCAAAATCTAAGAAGGGCAAGAATCGCGCTTCGAAAAGCCGCGCTTCATTCTCGCTATTCGTGAAGTATTGGGCTCCCAAGAAGGTAGATGGCAAGTGGTGCGGACCAGCTGGCCGCGTTCCTTATTTTCTGGTTGAGTCATGACGTGTTTGAATACGGCCCTCAAGACACACCTAAAGAGGAGATGATGCCCATGGCTATCCTGATGTCAAAAGGCATCTCTTTCCTGCTCGCGCCTATGTTTTTGGGTGGGTTATACCACCACTTGGACTTGCTTTCTTCCGATATTCAGCGAGCTTCCGGCAAGCACACTGTAGAGACCTTTGCTCCTTCCAACTTCTTACAAATATGGTTATGGGATCGCTACCCTGGCTATCGTCCTGAACTCGATGAGCTCAGGATCACCGGTTTCGAGACGCCCACTAATGAAGGCGCGAGGAATTTCAAGTTCCCATGGTGTACACTTATCCAAGAGTGCGCTTGTACCTGAAGCGCCAACCCAAGTCATCTGATAGCGTTTCCAACTATCTGAACATTGGGTCGAAGGTTTGTTTTTCTCCTTACACTGATAACAAGGCCGACGCTCCACCCTATGTCTTTTATTCATCAAAGGAGCATGTGCTCGATTCTAGGGAGATCGAGTCATCTGAACAGGTGGATTTTGTTCTTGCGGTGACCCCGGGTTACCTTCCTGGTTTTCATGGTGGTACGTTCTCCATCCAAGCGTATAATATTAATCGCACCGCCCGCCAAGCAGGTTTTGACCAAGGAGTCCCTCCGTTGCCTGAACTTTCCGCTAGCACGGACATAATCCAAGTGGAAGATGTTTATGATCGATTTGTCTATACGGACGGACGCGCTCTTCGATGTCGAACCACCCCTTTCAACTTTCGATATCCTAGTCCGACACGTGACCTCTTTGTTTCCGCCAGGTGGCTTGACTATTGGAACGATTTCCTAACTCGCGCGCTGAACTACTTGGTCATTCCCTATTCGCGTTACCCCGAGATTGACGAAATAGATCTCAATGAGATGCACCTCTGTGGTCGCTTTGTACTTCACAAGGATGAAGCTTTTATGTATGAGTTTTCACCTGGGACAAAGGGTCGTAGACGCGATTTCGATCTCGGCGCTTGGGGTCCTTTGCCCCTCGGTCCTAACCAAACCAATACTCCGGGGTCTCGCAGGAGGGCCCCAGCATCCTCCGCTAAACCTGGTGGCGGGCGAAAGCGATCTCTCACAGTGGACATTCCTAAGCCTCCACCATCTACGCTACGCATCGGAGAGCCGATGTCGACCCCCGGGGTAAGTCTTTATGTTTTTCATTCATGATGATAGTTTGTTAGTTTTTCTATCAGGCTATCATTTATGTCAATTTATTTGCCTTTTATAGCCCAATAATGCTTATGATCCAGGGCCGCGCAAGCGGCCTTGGAAGAATGGCTTAATATACCCGAGCATGAATGGCGTAAAAAGGCTTTGGTTGATAAATTGAATTGGGAGAAGGGGATATAGTCCCCATCCCACGGTGTATTGCCTCTCCTTCGTCTAACGAAACCTTGATTAACAGACGCGCTCCCTTCCTCCCCCTAAGAGGGCATGCCATCCCGCGCATTCGTATCCTTCTGGCTCGAGTAATCCAGGGTTCGTGGAGAGGTTTGATCAGACTAATCGAGGTATCGGTCCTAAACCCGTCGATGTAATGGAATTATCTAGTTTGAGACCGTTGGTTGTTTCCGTTATGAGTGGCAGAGTCAATCCTCTGCACACACACACACCACTATTTTGGAATCTTACAGATCATCAATGTCACGGCAGGTACACCAGTTTGGCCCATCTATTTTTGCAAAAGTACCTTTCGGCCCAGGTATGTATTAAATTACACCACGTCGTTTGCATTTATTTCTTCTCAAGTTTGGAGAAAACCTATTTATATGCTTGATTGTTTGCTTTCATTCTTTGCTTATAGCAATTTTGATTGCTTGTTTTCCATCTTGCGTTTTTGTTTTAAACAGGCCCTTCGGTTAGCGGCTCTTCAAACGAGCGAGCGAGTGAAAGTAACGACGAGTCGGGATATCAGTCAAGCGCATCTTTTGCCTCTTTTGATCAGGTAAGTTGAGGCCTGGTAGAGTTAAGCAAAGCCACAGACTCTTAGCGTTGCGTGTTAGCACGCGCATCCAAAGATGGAATTCCCGTTCATTACTTGAGACTTGTCTTCTCAAAATAAGGAAATGACTGGTTGGATTTGCCAACCAAGAAAGCGAAAGCCAATTCCACTTATCAGCAGCAAGGCCTTCCCCGTTTCCCGCAGGTTGGTGGCTCTGCCCATTTTTATCTATAAAAAGCTCATCCATCAGCTAAGGAATATAGCTCTGACACTATGAAGAGAATTAAACCATATCGAAGTCCGTCTTGTACGACTTTGGTAATACTGGTCTCCCTAGTTTTTAGTAGCAAAAGTTAGATTTCCTTTTGTGGGTTTTAACTCCAGGTTGGTCAAACTGGATCACTAGGTGGAATACAGTCCCTTCTCGATATTGCATCAAGTGAGTTGGGACTTTCCTTTGTGAAGACAGCATATGGTGAAATAGCCAGGTTTTGAGTCCTTATAGCTAGTAGTTCCCATTAGCAGCCAGGTCTTAGTAGCTTTATCGATGAGTCAGATGCAGATAAATCCAAGTAAAAGGCAGGGATTAGTTATTGGCTTTAGCTGCCCAGTGATGCACTAATTCACGCTTTCCCTGGGTTAGTCATATCATCCCTTTGGTCAGCCCCCTTCCCAAGGATACTTCCCGCACTCCTTTGTCTAGACATTTCAGATCCATTATGTTACTTAGCCAACTCATTGCATCTCAGAAACTCTTTTGCTTTTAAAGATAACCGCGTGCTAAATCGAGTTTGTTGTAGGAACAAGACATGGGCAAGCGTGCAAACAAGGACGATGAAAGTGTGAACAGTGATAAGCGTTTAAGGAGTACAATTCTCAATCGGAGTCTGAACATTGTGCGCCCTTCTCCTTCAACCTCCGCGGTCAAGAGTTCCATAGTTAACAATTCAACCTCACCGCCTCCCACTGTGGTCGCCAAATGTGGAGGGGTCAAGGTGAGAATCCGGTCCGATTCACAGAAGGTATTATTCCTTTCTCTCTCTTCTCTCTCCCTCGCTCTCTCTCTCTCTCTCTTGGTGATTCTTGTGTGTCCTAACTTATCCCCTATTGTTTCCTTAAAGAGCTTTTTACAGAGTTTTCCCCTCTCACCCTCTCATGACATGTGTTCTTCTTACTCATATTTACGTGATTGTCATTCCTTACACTTGACTTTCTAGTCCACACACTTAGACGTTTTTCTGCTTGGGCCTCCTTTGGATTAGGGTTTGGGCCTTCATAGCCCTATATTAGTGTGTGTGTGTGTGTTTTCTTTTATGTTTTTAAATTCACAATGGGAAGAATTTTATTATTTAGATTGAAAAATTTACAAATTCATTGTCCTTTTCAACCCATCCAATAATATCATCTGGATACTAAGAGCACGAACAACACTATTACTAAATGCGACTCTTCTTCTTTTGTTCTTTTACTGAGAGGATGAACAACATATTACCAAGTCGATTAATCGACTCACAAAACCAGTTCTTTCTCGTAGGAAACTTATTAAACCAATGAGCCAATGCTTCCTCATCATGCTGTTTACCTTGGTGGCAGGGCCGGCCCTCCTATATAAGCAAGCAAAGCCTTGCTTGGGGCCACAAATCCAAAGGGGCCACATATAGTTTGTTTCCTGTACTAAATTAAGAGTGAACCAGCGTCTCAACACCACTTACAAATAACTATCCATACCCATTTCCTTATTTCAAGGGTATTTGGAGATATTTTGGTAGCTATATATAGAAAATCATAGCATTAGGTAATTCTTTTTACTATTTTAAATAGCATTTGATTAACTTATCACGGATTTGTTTTATGATTTCATTCATTTACTAGAAAAATAATATAATGCAGTAGTTACCCTTTGCATTCCATTTACTCGATGGTTTTGGACTTTTAGGTTCTTTTTAGGGGTCACAATTTTCTCTTTCGCTTTAGGCCACAAAAATGGCAGGACCGGCAGTTGGTGGTGGTTTAAATGCAATCAATGGGCACAAGCGTGCCAAAAGAATTCCAAATCGATCGGCGAGGTCCGAACTCCGCAGTGGCATATGAAGCCCAGTTTCTTACTGGTTTGTTAGAGCCCATGGGCTTAGACGGCCCAACACTTCTTCCGTTACGGACCATATAACGAGGCCATTAAGGTAATTTAACCGATTCCAAAGAGTTTTATGAAGTTAGGGTTTTCAACTTTTGGCACCGAAGAAAATTTGCCGCCTTTAATTCGTTCCCCAAAATCAGAGCTCTGAGAAGAATATATAGGGTTTAAGCCAGAAATCAATCAAATCTCTCAAGATGTATCTTCAGTACTACATCAATGACAATGGTGACAAGGTTTACACTGTTAAGGTATAACCAAATAAACTCAGAATTTCTCTAATTTCTTTGTTTCAAAATTCAATTTTTTTTTCTTTTTTTTTTTTGATAGATTTTTTGTGCTTCTGATAATTGTTTGGTTATGGGTTTATTTGATTGCTAGTTATTAAGGGGTTTTGACTCGTTTTGGCTAAGTGAGTATACTGGTCGATTGTTTGAGACTCTGAGGAGATGAACCCTGTATGCTTAACCTTATTCTGATTATTGAAAGTGAGCTTAGAACCACGATAACTGAAAAAGAAGGATTTTTTTGTAATTCCAAGTCGGTTTAATTGTATGCTTAACCTTGTGGTTATATTATTTGAGCTTGATAGCATCTAACCCTGAAGAAGAGGAAGAATATACAAAGAAATGACTTTTACAACTAAGAGTTATTTCAAGGCTTTTAATCTGAGTGTTTATACCAGCAATGGTCGAGTGTATGCCAATGCCATTAAACAGCCATGTAAAAACCATTCTCAGTGCATTGTTTAATTTCTGCGTTCTGCTTCTGCCTGTAGATTATCTGCGTTTTGGATGATCTTCTTTATAGCTGTAACATTATGTTCCATAAGTTTTGTTATGTTACTTATTTATGTTTGTCCTCTTTAACAGAAAGAATCGCCACTTGGGAAAGCAACAGAATCTGCTCATCCAGGTAATTTTCCTTGATTGGTCGTTGTGTGATCTCCTTGTACTTTGATTTTATTTCTTGAATTCTCATATGTGCTCCAAGTCTGTGGCAGTGGTGACTTTTGGTTGATTCCCCGCTATTGTTAATGTTCCATTATCTGATTCAGAATTTTAGTTAGTTGCCTATTAGAAATGTTGTTTACTGCAAATTTGGAAAGTCTTTGCTTTAGGTTTGATTGCAACTTCTGCAATCTTCTGTGGTGTACTGATGGTAAAATGCTTGCCTTTACATTAGTTGATTGCATTAGATTTGCTAAACTCAAAGAGCTTAGTGGCAGAAAGTTTAAGTGTTCATGTTTGGAGGCAGTTACTCCATATGTCCTTTGTAGGACAAGCTTCAATAAATACTCTATCTAATGACAAGCATGAATGAAAGTGACACTAGTTGGTCGCGGCTTAAGGGATGATATAGTATAGTTCATTAAATAAATGATAAGATAAAATATAACTCAAGTGCATGTTAAAGCTTGTGAATTCATATTGGTTGTGTAACTTCTAAATTGGTTTCTATTAACTAATATATGCTGTGAACATCCAGACATTTGTGTGCGTCTTTCATTTTCTTCTTACTGCTTAAACCTAGTGGTTTCTCTTGCAATAATCATCATATATTCTTGTATACTGCAGCT
Organism: Papaver nudicaule; assembly: GCA_023529015.1. Lineage (NCBI taxonomy): Eukaryota > Viridiplantae > Streptophyta > Magnoliopsida > Ranunculales > Papaveraceae > Papaver > Papaver nudicaule. The sequence goes on from JAJJMA010146529.1 coordinate 7,217, forward strand.
CGGTTCTCCCCTGATGACAAGTACTCTAGGCAGAGAGTTCTTTTGAAGAAGCGATTTGGATTGCTGCCAACTCAGAAACCAGCACCCAAGTATTGAGAAATCCTACCCTGCTTTTCATACTAGTAGTGTTCCGCCGTTGTCTCATGTGTTTTTACGTTTCATTGTGAAGTTAGCAGTAACTATAAAAGCAACACTATTGTGAATGAGTAAAACATGATTGATACTGAACTTAGCAGTAACTTAGTAGTAATATAAAAGCAATACTATTATGAATGAGTAATATTTTCTATCTATTCTTATGTTTGAATTTTTCTTCATTTCTTTCTCAACTCTGTCTAGCTCAAATAGAGTTTGATGCAGGATCAATGCCTTTCTTATAGATATGAGTACTTGTGTAGGATTGCACCCTCATGTAGTAATATATCAGTTTGTTTCTTGGAATTTGCATTTTGAGATATCAGTAGTGTTCCGTTAGCAGAAATATCCTGAACATGATTTTACCTGTAACATTCAATGCAAGAGTATAAAGAGTCTCTGGCTCTTTTTCAACATCTTCAGTCTAATACTTGGATGTGAGATACTTGTTGGAAGCTTGTGATAGTGTTTGAGATATCTATTAGCATAAGACCCACTGATGTACATCCAGGTTTAATAGATTTCAACAGATCTTCACTTTGTTTTTCTGGATTGTACTCTGGTTCTGGTACCCCCTATTAGGCCCATTGTAGTAGTGTTATCAAGTCCGTTCTGTGTTACAACGACACGGCAAATTTCATTTTTTTGGCGTACTCATACGTATGGATACCGACACCCGTACTAATACTTCTAATACGGCTGAGTTATAGGAGAAAAAACAAAAAATATAAAATTTCCACCTATCTTCTCTCTGTTTTTTTCTCAAACTTCTTTGCTTACCGTCCTTAATGTACCTAGTTACACTCTACCCCTATCCAGTGGTTCACTTGACAGTTGAGCTACAAGCCTGATCTATAGCTACATTTCTATGACACCAAGAAGATAAATAGATACTGGATAGTTTTGTGGTGCCTTTTCTGTACTAACCATACAGGTATACTAGTATTTTGCTAAGTTTATCTTAAATGTGTCACTCATGATATATACATGTATGCATTTTTTGTTCAGTTTACACCTTATATATAATATATCTATTTGAAACTATAGTGCGTACCGTGTCCCCGAATTATCGTTTTTCAAGTTGGCGTGTCATACTAGCGTACTGGACACAACGCACTGATACCGTGTCCGTATCGTTGTAACACAGAGTCCGTTAGACACCAGCTTCCTTCATATCTCTGCATATGAAGTTGGTATAAACCCCTCTCCACAGTCTCTATTTCTGCCTAGTGACCGTCTAGTTATTTTCCCAGTTTACAGAGACAAGACTGCTGCTTGACACTTGTTGTGAAGTGTGTTATCTGCCACAATGTGAAGATATGATTGTTTTTTTTTCTCATTTGGCTTCTTGATAAAGTTCCAGGCCAGCGACAAAATGCTCTTTGTATTCAGATTTTCAGAGAATTCAACAGTTTTTCACTTTTTCACCTCTCTGCGCGATTACAACTGTTACTGCAGCTCCTCCCTTTTTCTAATGTGGAGTTTACTGTGGTACCCATATTTGACCCGACATATGAAGTTGCTACAAGGTACAAACTCCTCTCCATTTCCAGCGTCTCTGTTTCTGCTTAGTGACTGTCTTAGTTAGTCTCATCCAGTTGACAATGACTAGACTGCTCCTTCACACTTGATGTAAAGTGAAATGAATTGGGCGTTGAACTTCAGTTTTTCACATTTGGTTGCTTGTTGAAACAAGTACCAGCAAGACACACAGTTCCGACCATTCAATGATGTAAAGAGTCTCTTTTAAGTGCTGCTAACATTGAACCAAGACCCGACAATCCTTAGAGGTCGTTCAACTTCAATAATCATGATGAATTGGACGAACCAGAGCATCCCAGATAGCTCAAGTACAGCAACAATATCGTTTTGACACAGAGAATGGACTTTGACATAATTCTCTACTTGAGCTTCTATGTTTTTACTTTTATGTGCAAGTAATGGCATGGACAATACGTATACCATTGATTTAACGCCTGCTTGACAAAGAGCCATCTGCTAAGTCTCACCACTACTTTATAAGAACTCTGTGCGGGTGTCTAATATTCGTACGTGAAATAGACAGCATTCACGGTGTCTATTATTCGTACCGAAAGAGAACCATTTTTCTGAGGAGGTCGGCTTTTAATTGGCTGTGAAAGTTTGGTAATAGTTTATTATTCGTACGGAAAGAGACCACCATTCACCTGAAAATGTGAATCCTTTGGAGAAGTTGGCTTTTGATTGGCTGTGAAAGTTTGCTAATAGTCTATTATTCGTACGGAAAGAGACAGTCATTCACCAGGAAATGTGAATGCTTTGGGGATGTTGGCTTTCAATTGGCTGTGAAAGTTAAGTAATAGTGTCTCATAACTTTCACATCCAACCACCAACTGAAATTTTGGAAACCCTCTTTAATGCCCATTTATTATATACTTATGCAGAAACTATTAGCTGATTTGATGTGTCATAATACATGCTTTTTCTCTATTTAAGTAGGTTTAGGTATCCATCGACATTGCTTGCTGTTACATACATTGATGAATAGCTTGTGCCAATATGACATTCCCATTTGCTCAATAGTGTCAAATTTCGAGTTGTCATTGTTTTAGTTGATTTCATCAACAAGATTTTTTTCTACCAGTGGACATTCCTATAAAAGGGTTGTAGACTTTTTTTTCTAGTAAACTACAAACAGAGCAGGTGGAATATAAAAATCTAGTGATCTTTAAATTTTTTAAGGTTGCTTTCATTTATTTTAATTTTAATTTCTTTGTCAAAATTGTTGGGTAATTAGTATTTTGACAAAATTAGTGTGTTTTATTTACACGTTTATGATATTATCATCATCATAATCATAGTATTTTAGAAGAAGAATAAGAAGATGAACACTATTTTGAAGAGCCGTGTGGAGAAGGTTAAAATGATTAATTATTTCGATAGATTTTGTTAGATATTCTTTTAACTAACCAAGTGATGATCCTCAAAGATATGAACAAAGAAAAAATGATTTGTAATGATTGACTTTGTCTGCTAATTTGAAGAATTTATATTCCTTGATAAATTATCTAATCAATCCTTAATCTGACATAATAATGACAAGTTTTTTATAATTAAGATTAGTAGCAGTTAAATTTTTCAAAAATCGGTTTATTTAGTTATTTGGAGCCTTGCCGTGCTCCTCAACATGTAGGAGATTGATGGTAGTTTTTATAGTTGTGCGTAGGTGTGATGTTTTGCTTGTGTGTTGTTTTCGTTTCAGGCTCTTTTTGGTGGATGGTATACGATTCACACAGTTCATGTTAGGCTGTGGTGAATTGGTTTCTCAACAGATCAGGCCATTCTTCTGGATGGCCATGGTGCATGAAGGCTATGACCTTATGGTCACCTTCGAACATGTACTGCTGGTGACTTTGGTGACTCTTGTGATATATAAGGGCTATGGCCTTATATTTTTCTTGCATCGTGTGTCTTGTAATGTCAGATGTCCAACTGTTGGATCTGATATAAAGGCATGGAGCCTCTTTTGTACTGATCTTAAACTCAATATCAATGGTTAATGGCTCTGCCAATCTTCAAAAAAAAAAAAAAAAATTGATGGTAGTATCATTTTGGTACTGACGTATTTCGAATTCAGAGCTGATACTTCGATAACGAT
>JAJJMA010146534.1:0-25514 GCA_023529015.1 Papaver nudicaule
TTTGTAAAAATCTAGGAAAATTGCAACAGAAAGTTTGTAACCCATGCAAATCACGATTAAGTTGTTGTCGTTATATACCATTAGTGTACTAGATAAAATCATCTTACGGCCTGATGTTTGTTGACTCTTGGATGCCAGGATCTAATTGGTTATTACAACAACACTTTAAGAAAGGACTGGACAGTATGGGTGAAGAGATTCTAAGCAAAGGGTTTCCTTGGTGATGGTTTGAAAAAGAAACAAAAAGGTTAATCTTCTTCCCACTTAACTTTCATCTCGACGCTCCATCTTATTTGTGATGAAAATTTGTATAAAACCTGGAATAGATTTACATGTTACTGTAAATCAATTGTATTGATCAAAGAAGAAGATGAGACTGTTAGGCTTATAATATTATGTTTCTTGGATGATTGCAGTCATAGCTGATCCAGGCCCAGGGTAAATCTGTTTATATCAGATGTATCAGATTCCAAGAGACCAGTGGCGAAAGGGCATCATTTAGCAACTATTTGGTTGATGTTTAGGGAAGTCAAAAGAGAACAAATGAACAATGTGTCTGAAAGGTGTACGATGACCTTACCAAAGGAAACAATATGCTAGACTTTCCCAAGAGATGGTTCAAGCAAATGCTCATGTATTGCTTCTTATTTTTCGAAATACATTCATGGAATAGTACTAAGACATATTTCGATATAACGCAGGGTCTTACTATCTTGCTTGCTATTATATGTGAGCTTTCTTGCTAAAAATGCTTCTGGACGTTCCTTTGCAAATTTGGTGATAATAGCAAGAAAGCTTTAGCAAGAAAATATCTGTCAGTTAGATGGTTTAAGCTTAGTACTACAGTAGCGAAATAGCACTACCTAACGGAGGGATGAGTTTGATCCAAGTTTTTTTTGTTACGCAGTTTTTGTGGGGCTTTGGACTTTCACTTGGTGTAGCAGGTGAGTATTTTGTCATCTATCATAAGTTTCAAATTTCAATGTTTGGATCTTTATAAGATTCTTTAACTGATTTGTGGCACTTTGTACCAGATAAGCGCAAGAAACAACATCAGTTAAGACTATGGGCGGTCCAAGACTGCCATTGTTTATCTAACTTTGATGTGTTAACGAATTCATGGCAAGGATGGGTTTATTATGTAATTTGTAAACAGCGGTTCTATCTCCTCTTCTTCTACCCTCTTTTTGCTCTTAAAATTCTAAACATTGGACTGCCATCATAAAACAAAACTATTTACTGACATGTAAACCTTCAATCTTGCCAGTATGAAATAGACTATAATGACCCAAATGGAGATGAATGTTAAATGCAGTCGATATACGGGGCTCATGCACAGGTCATCGTTCTTCATTTTTGTGTTTTTTCCTTTTAAGTTTACCATTTGAGGATGAATTTTCAGAGAATGAAATGTTTTCTTAAAAATACTTTGACATATACCTTATCATATACTGTATTTTACTCTCGCAATATCTCTTCTGTTTAGGTAGTGCTATTTCGCAACTGATTATGATAGGTTTAAGCTTTATATTGTCTGTATTTTCTATTTTGGTTGGGTTATTATGTATTGTTTATTTTGTTGTTACGGCTTAGGTTCTAACGTCTGAGATAATTATTTGGCATCTGTTAGGATCTCTGGCAGAAATTCAATGTTTTAGCATGCAGGGGTTACCTGAGTTTCCGGTATATACTATATATCTGTCAGTTAGATGGTTCTGCAAATGCATGGCACCATTCTTCCAGAACAAAAGTGGAATGTGATGGTAAGAACATCCGTCTAATTATTTTCCTTCAAGACACACTGTACAACTACGCAGTTTTTAGTATTTTGCATTTTTCCTTCATCAAAATATAAATTCCTTCTTCAAAATATAAAAACAATCCAGGTTTGCAATGGAATGGAGCCAAGGCAAGGTAGCTGCTTTGACCACATCAACTATGCACTCAAAGCACTAGCTCAGGTATGCTGAGTTGTACACAAGCAAACTTTTTGTGCTGATACTTATATGGTAGTCAAGATGGAGGAAATCTTCTCCTCCAGTAAACACGATGAGAAGATTACATAGAGATTGTGGGAAATAAGTTTGTAAAACAAGTGAGTGGTAAATTTAGGTTTAACAACTTTGTTACCATTTGGTGTGAACGATTCTCTGTTGTCATTGACAGGTGTCAATTTCATGATTTTGAGTTCAGTGGGAAGGATGCCATCTGTAACTAGATTAAGTTAGTATTAATATGTCTATTCTTTGGTGCGTGAACAAGCCTCCGTGATACACATATACATACTAACCAAATTCAGTTATAGAATTGGGTGTTTATCTGTCATTGCCACAAATTATACAACCAAGTTTGTTAAAATGGACGGCTACGCTAGGGATCTACAGAACTCAGTTCACCACACATATGGCTACTGAAAATTGGCATAACGCTGATGCACAATTGCCACAATTTCATTGGGATTTGACTCATAGTTTCTGCATATCGCTTTTGACTCATAGTTTTTGTTCCAGTTGAAGGTGTCATTATGGCGGGGACTATGTGCAAGTAAGAAATGTTAAATTGGCACATTATTTATATTTTTACCATGGTTTTCAATTGCTTATATTCCTTTCCCCCTCAAGATTTGGCTCATGATCGGTTAAATTGACTAAATATTGAATCAAAAACCAGTAGTATTGCTTCTTATATTCAATTTTACAAGTTGCATTAATTCGAAACGCGGAACCGAATTAGGACATAACAAAAGAGTAGGGCATTCAAAACGAGGATCATCTATTAACCGCATATAAGCCATAGGAGAGATGTAAATGTAGTGCACCTTCAACTAAACGGTGGCGGTGTGTATTCAATTGCAAACAAATATGACTAGGTACTGCACGGGCTTTGGACTGTTTGGATTTCGATTATTTGGTTTACTATGGTTGTTTACTGCAATATGTAGCTAATGAAGTACTTGGAACTCACTTTTTAGCAACATCATTAGTTTATACTATGCGCATTGGCACGGGTATTTGGTTGTTGCTACTGCAGAATGTTACCTTCTTAGGTAAAATACTCACTTTTATATTGCTTGCTTGGTGATATAACCATTTTTGTTAAATAACAGTTATGTCTCTCTTTAAATTGGGGTATTGAATTGATGGCGGAGAATAATTTAGTTTGTCGCTGGATGTTGTCATCATTTTGTCGAAGAACTCTATGGATCTTGATCATGGTAAGCTGAACTTGCTGAATAGTAGTATTACAATGGCTAGGTCTGATGCAGTGAAAAGATATTTGGGGTGAGAAGTATTACTTAAACAACTATTATCGTTAGTTTAAGCAAAAATTCATATCAGTCCTGATAACGTATTTTTTAACCAACAGGGGAGTCCACCATTGCGCCCTAGCTGTTTCGATGCAACAGTCTGAGCGATGAAAGCATGAGAAAGAACGTGAGGTACATCTGTAAAATGCTACATGATTATGATGATTGGTATGTTTTTATGAGTAGTTAGTGATTGTTACACATGTTATGTTTTTCAACTAAATGTGGATATGTCTTAGGTTAACAACCTGATGAAGTTAGAAACTTACTTTCTCTTTGTCATAAATTAAATGTTGATGGAGCGTCTAATGATTGTGTGTTTTGGTCAGCCCATTTTCATGAACACAATCTCTGTTTCTTAAATATAGGTGCTTCAGAATGGTTTAAAGCGTGGGCAGGCGTCGAATAACCCATGTACAGGCTGAGCTCAGACGAAAAAGTTGAAATTAACATAATCCAGGAATGGACTCGGACGATACCCTTTAGTGTGAAACACGGTGTGCCAGAAGGCTTAGGGACTTAGGCCCGTGCAAATGCACGGGCTGGACAACTAGTTAAATAATAAAATAAAACGAACCTGAATCTGATTCACAATTTATTTTTTGTAAATATAACATCTTCATCTTCGTCTTTGTGCCCATATACATATACCGTGTAAACTGCATATTTTGATAATCCTAGCTAACATGGTTTTTTGACATTAATCCTTAATAACTATAAGAGTACAATTCTAAGTAATAGTTCACGAAACATCATTGTTGTTTAATCTCCCTAGTTAGAAAGGCACCAGATCCATAATACAATACTCAAAGATAATCAGTATTCACCCACATCAAACTTGATTTGTGTGATTAGTTATTAAATTAAATTAGAAGTCCAAGGCTTTCTCAAAGATTTATCAACTATAGGAGGAATTAATTAAATCAGAGCAAGGTCCTTAGCATCAAACAGTCATACATATAACCTAACCTAAGAAATGATCTGCCTACATTTTATGATACTTTTGACATTGTCGATAGCCTCCTCCTTTTGATATGTTATCCATCCATGAGTACTATTTGAGAAATTTAATTTTTGATCAATACAGAAGGTTCGTTTTCACGTTATTTACTAAGATTTTCTATGTGAGAAAATGACAAATATTTTCTAAAAAAATCCTTAAAATCTGTTAATTTATAAAATTAATCGATTTTTTTTTCTAAACAAAAGAAACCAAACGAATAGTTGGAGTTGGTTATGATAACACATCATCAAAATCTCGGTCGTTGGCTAAACTCAATTTAACGGTCAACGGGATTTGTTAAAACTCTTTGTCAAAACCTTTTGTCCTCGGATCCTGACCCGTTTTTAAAATGACCCCTTTTTTTTTGTTTTCAGAACCATTTTAATTTTAAATACATGTTTGGTAGCAAAGCAGAAAACTGTTTTTTAAAACAAAACTCAGTTATAGACTATAACTAACAATTTAGAAGCAAGCTATAAGTTTGAAAAAATATTCTTTTTGTCTAACAATTACATATGTAAAGACTTTTACATCTCCTTTTTAACTATCCAAAGCTCACTGAAATGAAATGACAAAACTAACAAACTTAAAAGAATTTTTAAACTCATAGTCGTCATTGTTGGTGTTGATGATAAAGCCACATTGTCCCTGCTATGTCATCTCGTGCCGCATTAATCAACTCAATGTTCTTTCCACTTCCATCAATGTCAACTGTTGTGCTTGCTTCACAAAGATTTGTGATTTCTTCAACTACTGCTATAAAATCATCTGCCATGTATTGATTAAATAACTCATCATTCCTCGAATTCAAACGAATAGAGTTGTGTAAAGTGCAACAAGCAATGGGTATGAGTCGTTGCTTTCGAAGCGGATAATTTTATTTTTTTTAAAATTGGATAACGAATCTTTAACACCCTATAAGCACGTTCAATAACATTACATAAAGAAGAGTGCATGTGGTTGAAAAGTTCCATGGGACCCTTGGGTTGTCGGTTTCTTCCTCTAAAATCACGCAAGTGATAACGCTCTCCACGGTAAGGAGTGAGAAACCCGGGCATATTTATGTAGGCAGAATCAAGAACTTAATGTCTTCCTGCATTAAGAATAACAAATGATATATAGATATACGTCACCTTTTGTAAGTAGTAAATACAAGTTAAAATCAACTACGGGATATATAATTCATTTGATACCTTCTTTAGGCATCGAAAATTTGTTTTCTTCATTGGATATAACATCCATGAGCACTCTTGCATCATTGGTTGTTCCTTCCCACCCCGTATACACAAAAGTAAACAACATATCGAAAGAGCAAGCATACATTATATTCTGTGTAATTTGGACTTTTCTGCCCCGAAATAGATTTTTTTTACAAGCGGGTACACAAGCACTGATGTGAGTTCCATCGATAGCACCATTGCAGTCCTAGCCAAGTTCACCATACGTAGTACCTATTTTATGTATCAGTTGAAGGACAAGGAAATAAAGAATAATATAATAAAGAGAGCCATACCACAAACCAGGGATAGAACTTAGGATTTGATGAAATCTCTGGAGGTATCTCATCCATATTTGGAGGTTTAATTATGAGGCATCCAAGTCGACACAATGGTTTCAAAACCTTCTTAAAGTGCATGTACACCGTCTCATTGGAATGTTGAAAAATCTCAGCAATTACTCTATTGCGCATTGATTGACTAATAGTTGCCAGAAACATTCCAACTGCCTCCTCGACACTTACAAATTTATCATCTTGTAAAAAATCTTTAGTCCTCAAGGTTGAACACAATAGCTTAAACATAGAAGGATTCATTCTCATTAAATTATACATTTTTCTTGGATGTCCATTCAATAACTCTAAAATAATTCTCTCCCACTTAGAACTGATATCATCATTGGCGTCTTAATGTAACTTTTATGCAATTATTTAACCACGAGAAGTTCCATAATTGAGTCATTTGAATCCGAAGATAAGTCACTTGACGAATTCGTATCACTAGATTCCATTATAATATAGGTCCTTTCCAAGGTTTTGGTACCTGAAATAAATAAAGATTCCATTATAATATAAAAATGGGTGTGTTAGAGCATGGATCGGTCAACCTCACTAAGTGTTGGTATGTCAAGCTTAGTTGTCACCTTTGGTGATCAAAACTCGACCGTTAAACAACACAAATTAGGTAAGGTCATCATTTTAGGTTGTGGAAGATTTTGGTAGGATTTAAAATCACTATTTGAAGAGTTGAAGAAGACTGAAGATCAAACGAAGACATCTGGCTTCACATTCAAGAGGTTAGTGAATCTAAATAACGCGATTCCATTATCTTTTACACTTGTTCTACAAAAGAGAAAATCATAACTTAATGCTTGAGCTTTACGTTATGACTTGATCACTTGTGATCAGTGTTTCTTAAGATATAACTCTACTTTATCGCTTGCGGTATTGTTGTTGTAGTTATGACGTTTCATATTGCTTAGAGCTTTCTTTTCTTCTCCGGCTCTAAGTGATATAAGGTTTTTCCTAAAACCTGCGAGTTGGATATAGCAGTTGTGATGTTGTCTCAGTAGTATTACGAGATTTAATCCATCACAATATTGTGTCTCGACTTACCTTGTCTGACTCTGTCGGATTGATTGGCACGTACTTGTATGGGCTAAATGTAGTTGAGATCGTGACTTACACTTATGTTGTGTAGACTCGATATACTGTTGTTCTGAGTTCGAATACTACGTCATGGTTTGGCTCTGATTACTAAAGTTCTGAATCATTTATTTGATTCTCTACATATGAACATCTAGAATGCCATATCATACTTTTAGATTTCAAAACCATATTCTAGTTATCTAATCTTATGGACTTTCGGAGTTCGAAACCTCAATGTAGGTTTTGGTAAGACTTAATTTTGATTTCGAAACCATAATCTGGTTTTTGTATCCATAAGTTATTCGGTCCGAACTTAAATGTTGTGACCAATGAGAGAACTTGAGTTCGAAACGATGTTTGCTAGATAACAGTGACTTAAGAATCGAGACCAATGTGTCTTGACCATGTGAGTTCTAAAAGGTCGAAAAGACCCTGGGGTTTCCTTAAGGTTTATGTGAACCGGGAAATAACCTGTGTGTCAAGGACAAAAAGGTGTGATGCTGAAACGTCTCTTGACCACATGGGCTCTCAAGTTTGACACCAAACATTTGTGATGAGATTAATATGTGTTTCTTGTTTCGAAACCTTAACCAAGGTTTTGTTAAAACAAAATCTAAAGTCCGAAACCTTACTTTGGTTTCTCTATATGGAATCTTGATTTGGGAACCTAAATTTGGTTCTAGTCATATATGAACTTAATTTAGGATCCAAAACCTTAATTTAGTTTCTGCCAAATAGCATGCAAATTTCGAAACCTAAAAATGGTTATCTCAGAATGCGTATAATCGAAGTTCAAACTCTACCATTTTGATTTGTGCTTCAACGAATTAATGAGTTTGATATTCTCAGTTTGAAGTTTGAATTCGTTCATCTTCAATGTACAACTAAGTTGGTTTGAGTCATAGTCAGAAATATGGTTCGTCGTTCTAGTTAGTAGACACATGATTTCTGATCAATATTTTACGCGATTAGATCTTCGTATGGATATACTACTTTTTTAAATATTCATTTGATTTATCATTTGATGTTTTGATTTGAATTCTCGGATATCATTAACGTGATCATCTATATTGGAATCGAGAATTCAGGAGATTCAACATTTTTCTATTGCTCCAAGAATCATACACCGTACTTTTAATATATATTTTTGTATGATTCGGAATGTCCATTGAACCTACGTGTTCACTTAAGCTTAACACACAAGGCTTGTCCACGTTTGTAATGATACATTTTTGCGGAAACGTTGAACCACGTTGGACAATTAGGATCGTTCTGGCCCGTCCAGCAAAGCCTAGGAAGTGATGTCGACATTATCAAAACTGATGACGACATTTGGAAGTAATAATACCTTAAGGAGATTTTCGAAACTAAATGACACGTTTTCGAAATGAGCTCTTTCCCAGGGAGCATATTTGGTAAGCACTATATTTCGAATTAATGAAATATCCATATATACCATTTGAGTATTATTTGCTTTGAATGATTTTGGCCAAACATTTATTAAATTATATTTTTCATTTATTGAAATATATTTTTCATTAATGTAAAATGCCATAGTAATAGATCTCATTAAATGCTATGAGTCTATGTGAGGAATTTCGGAACTATATGTAGAATGTGCTTTAATCAATTTCCGAAATTAACTTAGCCTCATTTCAAAGCTAAAGCCTTAGTCAATATAAATAAGAGTGGTATCTCTCCTGAAAGCTTTGTCCCTCTACTAAGCTCTTCTTCAGAATTGTAAGCTTGTGTTTATTCACTTTTCCTTGGAGTTACCGTTAAGCTTTTTCTTTCGGTCTGGATTAGTGCAAGTCTTCTCTTGGGGATCAAGAAGCCTAGAAGTACCTCTTACGGGAAACTAGTTTATGTTTACTAGTGTTCTTTGTATTGTACTTGTGTTTTGTTCTATCACGTCTATCAAACCTTGCGATCTTGTTTATTCTATGGTCCTTCTCTTCTGCTATAAGGCCACTCAAGATCGTTGTGATTAGAACATACTCTTTATCTATTAACCTGGATTTGTCAGCAAGCCGATTTCGCTTTGTGTGCCTAAATTATAGATATTGAGTAGAATCAAGATTGTTGTTATTGGATTTATTCTTGCAGGTACATTGTTCTTCACGGTAATATCATATTGTACTGTATCTAGCTATTTGCTTGATTCCAACTGGGACGACAAGGTTCCTCTTTCGGGAGTTTTGGTTTTGAAACCTTGATCAATATCTCGAGGGGTTTATTACCAAGTAAACTTAAATATCCTTGCTCTTGGTGTAAAAAGACTTCAGTGAAGTATATGTTAGTTTCCAAGGATATCATCTAGCGATTTGACCTGCCAATATTTGGTTGTTGTCCATAAGGTTGTAGTCGTCCGATTAGAGGTTGGGTAGCGATAGTCTTCACGACGGGATGTGGAGCAACTCCTAGGCAATACAGTAAAGAACGTCTGTTTGTTTAGGGGATTACATGTGCGTGACGACCTTGCTGTGGTTGGAGGCGTAGGAATACTGAGGGGAAATCTTTATCACTAATATTTGTATTATGGTCATATTTTCTGCACCAGCTAGTCCGAAGTCTGAGAGTAGGTGTGTTGGTGGCTTAATTCTTAAGAGTATTCAAACTGGGCTAGGTCCCGGGGGTTTTCTACGAGTTTGTAGTTTCCTTGTTAACAAAATTCTTGTGTGTACTTGTAGATGGTGAAAAATGGAAGAGGGACAAAAATGTAAAATGACTCTCTAATTATGCCTTGCCAAGAGGTGATTGCCTATTCAGGCACATCTCTATAGCTCAGAATACAACCTGTTCTGCAAGCTGAATATGCTCTCTATGAGTTCTCTCTTATAACTCCCGGTGGAGAGAATAATATCATAATGCAGTGCTAAATAACCCCACCAACTCATAAACCCATCAGTTTACTTCATGTCGACATCGCCTCGAATTCCTCGACATCAGAACTAAATTGCTCACTGGTATATGGTGGAGAGTTAACAGAGACGCATCCTCATGGATTTCCTCTTAAAATACGACTCGATATCCGAGTCTCAATGAAAACCTCAGAAACATCGCGACTCTAGGCCTGTCCAGAGCTCTCTGAGAAGCATACATCAGCCTAAATACACTTAGGCAGCCCACAATCTAAACACAGAATGGCCTAATATACCATGGATAAGCATGCCATGACCTCAAATACGCCATAGCCCAAGTGCACAAGCATGCCATAGTCGAAGTGGCGTAGCCTAAATGCGCCACACAAGATTGGCCTTGGCCAATGGCCAAGGCCGTGGCCTCAAAACCATGGCGCCACGAAGACCGGCCTTGGCCACAAGGCCATTGCGCCATACAAAAACTGGCCTTGACCACTGGCCAAGGCCATAGCTGCAACACTATGGCGCTATGAATCATGGAGCTACAAATTTGACCTTGGCCATGGGCCAAGGTCGCGGCCACAAGGCCATGGCGCCATATTCATAACGCCATGAATTCCTAGCCTTGGCCAATGACCAAGGCTATTGCTATAAAGCCACAACACATGCTTCTAGCGCCACAATCACATTGGCCATGGAGCGATAGCCATGCGACGCTGTTTAAATTCAACACAATCATGCAATATCTGCATACTACACGAGATATCAAAACATCACACGAGGGGATAACTTTAGGGGTATTGGTCTGGCGGTCTACGACAGTTAGAAAGAAACTGATAGAGATGATGGACAGTTACGAGAAAGTGGTGCTGAGTGGACACGTTTTACACGACTCTAGCAGTTACAAAGCACAACTCATGTCCTCCACTCCTCCACTCTTCCACGGCTTCCACCTTCTCCGTCGAGAGATCAGGGTGAGTTCAACACTATAAATAGAGGCTTCCTCTATCTTCCAAGGTAGAACATTCAGAACAACTTGATTATTCAGAATAACCAGAACCTCATAGCACATACCTGAGTATTCAACACATTTTTAGCCTTGGAGATTTCCAGTTACTCTTACGACGGAGATCTTGAACTCTTACACCCAGAAACACACATCCTCAACATGATCTCAAGTTTCTTTCATTGTTTCCCTCCCTGGATCAACCTCTATCCTCTCTGTGACCGAAGCAAGACTTGAATGACCATTGACTTGGTTTAGGCTTGTCTTGTTCGATTTTGATTTTGAGCACTATGAAAGTACCCAGAGATGGTACAGTGTTTTTTAGGCAAAAACAGTACTTTACTTTATTTTCGCATTATATTTGACTTGTCATTTATAATTAAAGTATCGTACTTGGTTGTTGACATAACCTTTCGGATCTTGTATTGACTCCCTTTGGTGAATCAATCAGTGAAGAAAGAGATCTAGTTCTTGAGTTCTTGATTACATGAACCATTCAAGGTTTGACTTATAAGTGGACTAAAATAAAAGATTGGTGGTGTTCTTGGTACCCTCGTCTTTTCAATTGGTATCAGAGCAGGCAAACACCTTAAGATCTAACAATCTGTGTTTGGCTCGATCCAACCTATAAGAAAAACATGAATAAGAACAGTGATTCTAGTTCAGTCAACGTACCTCCAAGATATGACGGGACAAACTATCTATGGTGGAGATCTGGCCTGAAAACGTATCTTATGTCTAAAGATTTTGGCATATGGTTTTACATTGTCAAAGGATATACTCGATCTAAACTGAAAGGATCACTCCTTGAAGTTAAAGATTTCCAAAATTATACGGTCGAGGAAAAGACAGAAGAAAAGAAAAACTCTGATGGTTTGGACATCATCTTCAATGCAGTCTGTCCTAGTTTACATTCTCACATCCTCTCATGTGAAACCTCTAAAGAGGCATGGGATATACTAAAAACTGTATTTGAAAGAGAATTCTCTGAAAAGAAAAATAAACTGCTTGACCTTGCTCTTGAATGCGAGAAGCTAAGACAATATCAAAATGATCTTGATGCTAAACTAATGTCTTCTGATCTTAAAAATCCGAGGATAATAGTGCATATACGACAACGTCATATGGATCGTCTTTCTCTGTTCCAAAACTTGTTTGGGGAGACGAGCGCACTACTGACGAAGACAGATCCTCATTGATCTCTATTAGAGATAAAGATTATGTTAACTCTGTTAGCTTACTGGCTGAAGTTGAAACTACTACTGTATATGAAAATGATCATATTTCGGTTGCTAAACTACTTGAAGAGTTACATAATCTCAAATCGGAAAATCTGCTTCTCAAGGATCGTCTTGCATTATGTGAGAATAATCTATCCGACAAGTCTAATGACCTTGAAAAACTTCATGATGAGTTCTCCAGAACAATGTCTTTAAAAGAGAGTAAAATAGAAATATTATACCATGATCTTCAAAGACTTTCAGGAAGCTCTCAAAAGGTTTCTGCCATGTTGTTTGGTCAAAAGTCCGTTGAAGACTCTAGTAGTCTTGGATTCAACACTCAACCAGCCGGTGGCGAAAACTTGATGAAGTTAACAAGTTTGTACTCTATCGGAAAAAGTCCGAATGCAATCGATACAGTTTGTCACTATTGTGGTTGTAACTTTCACAGTCGTGAATCCTGCCTGGACTCCTTAAAGAGTTTTCAGTTTATTTCCTCACTTCGAAGAAGTTTGAAGGAAATTGAAAAGGAACTGACAAATTACAGTAAACAATTTAATAGAACTCAGAATAACACTAACCCCAATATTATAAGAAAAATAGAAGACGTGATAGGTCTACATCCTCAAATATTCCTGGAAATTCTGGTGAGTTTATATCATACACTTAGATATAAAATGAATATTATTCAAATGCTTTCTCACCTATAATGATAAATAAAGAGAGAGCAGATAAAAATTAAAAACATCAAGGATAGTGTTTTAATTAAGAGTTTTACTTTGTTAAAACATAAAAAAATCTCACTACTCGATTTCGAAAATAGTTGATATCTGTGAATAGGGTATGATTATCAATCCGATCCGAGTCTCAGAGGTAACAACCCGATTTATCTCATTTCTCTTGCTTTCTCTCTCTCTCTCTTAAGAGTGTAGTCTGATTTCTCTCTCTTCCAAAAAACCTCCCAAATGATCTTTTTAGAGTCCTATTTATAGAGACTCCCTTTCATTCCTTGGTTGCCATGTGTCCTCCTAGCCATTTATTAACATAATTGCCATCCTTTATCCCTTAAACACCCAAGATATCTAAACCCAAGCCCAACTAGATAGGCTTAACTTAACATGTGCCAAGCCCATTAGGCCCTAATGGACTTGGGGTATCCACATTAGTCCCCTGACGGGTCGGGCGGGCAGAGTGTGTCGGGTCGACCGTCACCCATGGGAACCCAAGTCCCCTAACCGTCGCCCACACTTAACTCTGTAACCGTCGAGATCATGGCCTACGTGGCGGCGCACGTCTACGAGTTACTGGCATCGTGGTCTAGGTGGCGGACGGTTACACTTTCCTCTCCTCAGTATAAATACTCTTCTGCCTTCATTTCCTCCAGCCAAACTTTCCTTGGTTAAAAATCATCTTCTTCTCTCCTTCTATTGCCATGAGTGATACCGACGAGCCTTTGCAAGATGACTCACTCGCTCCTAATCATGAGGACGAGGCTAACCCCGAAGCCGCGCCAGATGGAGGGGGCGCTCAGAACCCTAACCTTGATGTCTTTCCTCCTCCTGATCGGAAAGACGGCTTATTCTCTCACAATCTGTTTGAACGAAGCATTTCCCTTCAGAGTGCCTTTGTTCCTCTTCCCGGCGCCGAATACCCCGACGACTTCTTTAATCAGCGCCTTCTGAATCGACTGCCGCCGCCTTTGCCAGCCGACCCGATGTGGCTGTTAAGATCGGACAGCACCGAATGGTCGTTCTCTCCTTATGAGCAGGTTCCTCGTTTGGCTATAAACCGCGGCGATTATGAGCTTCCCAACATTTTCTATAAATCCACAGCAAAACCCCAAGAGGTTTGGTTGCCGTGGGTTGATTTTATTGAAAACCATGAGTCACATGCTCGTATTCTGGAGGGGATCGGAGTTCTTGATGCTATCAAAGCGTCCAAATGTCGCTCCTGCAACCGTAGTAGTTTTGATCTGACCAAGCTGGTCACGCGTTGGATTTCTCTGTTCCATACCTTCCTTTTTGCTTGGGGGGAGGAGACTATTACTCTTAAGGATGTGATTGCCTTCACCTTGCTACCAGTCCATGGCTCTTGTTACTGGCATCAGTCGGCCGTCGCAGGATGTATGCGTGAGAAGGATTGGTAGTTGGTGGCCATTCTGAAGGAATCCAAAGAGCTCGCGAGGGACGTCCATGTCGAGGGAGCCGGGGATAATCCAGAGAAGGGTAAGGAGCTTGAGGGAGCTCAAGATGATGATATAGAAAGAGGTGAGGAACATGAAGGCGCCCGGGGTAATATTCTTCTCTAACTCGTCTTTTATTCTCTTTTTACTCTTTGCGAGTATTTTCATTGTGCATAGCTAACCATGAATCTGTCTTTACGCCTTCTAGGCGAGGATGATGCCGAAGCGGCCACTTCAAGCAAGTCTAAGAAAAGACGCTCTTCCTACCCTGTATTCGTGAAGTACTGGGCACCGAAAATGGTGGAGGGCCGTTGGGAATCAAGGAAGAACTTATGTCGATGACCTACCCTTCAGCCTGGGGGATACAATCAAGGAAGAACTTATGCCGATGACCATTCTGATGGCGCGTGGCGTATCTTTTCCTCTGGCTCCTATGTTCTTGGGTGGACTTTACCACCACTTAGACTTGCTCACGATTGATATCCAGAGGGCCGCTAATGTACACACTGTCGAGACTTTCGTTCCCGCGAGTTTCCTTCAGATGTGGTCTTGGGATCGCTTTCCAGGATACAACCCGCCAAGTCCGACACTTACCATTCATGGCGTTGAGGAACGAGTTAATGAGGACGGGGAAGTCTATCAAGATCCTATGGTGTATACTTATCCCCGCGCCCGTCTTTTTAGGCGGAAATCGCCCAAATCTCTCGACAGCATTTCCCATTACATGGATATTGGGAGCAAGTTTTGTTTTTCTCCATACACTGATGGTCGCGTTGGACCTACTCCTTACACCTTTTACTCGGATGAAGAGGAGATCCTTGACTCTCGAAAGGTGAATCAAGCGAGCGAGGTAGACTTTGTTTTGTCGGTTACGTCTGGCTACCTTCCTGGTTTTTGCGGGGGCGCGTTCTTTATTGAGGCCTATAACTTCGATCGGGTTGTCCGCCAAGCAGGTTTTGACCAGGGGGTTCCTCCGCCTCCCTTGCCTCCCCTTATCCTGGATGATGCCTCGATTGAGGCTTGTTACGATAGGTTTGTCTACTCTGCTGGAGGCGCAGTTCGCTGTCGTCCACTTCCCTTCACCATTCGTTATCCTCAACCTGCTCGGGATTCTCTCCGCGTTTCTGCGGATTGGCGTTATTATTGGAACGAGCTTTTAACACGCGTGATGAACTTTCTAGTCACCACTCGTGTTTTTTACCACGCGCCAAATAAAGACGAGCTTTATGAGATGCACCGCGTCGGCCGTTTCGTGCTTGAGAAGAGTGTAGGAGAACCTCTAAGACTAGTTCCCGGGAACAAGGGTCGCGCTCGGAATTCTTCTGAGACAGCTTGGGGTCCTCTTTCTTTGGATCCTGACGCGGTTGTGAAGCATAAGTCGAAGAGGAAAGTACCCCTTCCCTCCCCAAAAGCTGCTGGCGGACAAGGACGATTGCGGACACCCAGAGTCCCCAAACCGTCGCCTTCAGCGCCTAGTACTGTGTTGGTGAGTGACCGTTCTTTTGGCATGTCAATTCGATGTTTTGTATTCATCTTCTAGATTTTGTGTTTACTTAAGTTTTTGCTTGCACGTAGCCTGACGACGCTCATGATCCAGGGTCGCGTAAGCGGTCTCTGGAGGAGTGGCTTAATATGCCCGAGAATGAGTGGCGTGAGAAAGCTTTGACTGATAAACGAAACTGGGAAGCGGGCATAGTCCCCATTCCTCGGTGTATGTCCTTACTTTCTAACAAGTCTTGTACTAAACATGTACGAGTAGAAAATCTGCATAGGTACTCAATGAGCCATATCCATCAGATCTACTCATACATACAGTAGTTTTAGTTGAGATTCAATGGTGCGAAGACCACAAGAACAATACCGAAGGTAATCCAAACAGTACTTAAAGACCAAACATGTAACAGCAAAGACTAAATGTAAGAAGATTTGTATATATTTCGATGTTGTGATTACATGAATATAACCCTAAGGAACCAGAGGAGATACAGACCTAATCTCTCTCTTGCCGCTTAGACTCAACCCAAAGAGAATCCAACCCTTACAACGTTTTCCAAGCTCGCCTTATATAGGCCGAGCTTGGGTGGTTTACAGCTAATAAAGACAAACGACTCAATCGTGGTGGTGTCAGTCCCTGTCGAGTAAGGCGGTTTATTCGCTGGCGCTCCGAGGTTGACTCTGGGGCTTCGGTCCTTTTGACATGGTCTGAATCCTTTCCCTTCGAGTCTTCACTTCGTTCATGCGTGACTTCTCCTTCTTTATGCTGGTCCGAGATCTCGCTGTCAACCCTCTCGATGTGGTTTGGCTTCTTGGATGCGAGACACGTGCTCCGAGGGGTTTTACCCCCTACAGTTTGCCTCTTTCCTTGTCCGAAGATCGAAGAGATTCGGAGAAGGAAATTATTCTGGATTTTTCTTCCTTTCGACACGTGTCCGGTATTTTAACTTCTTTGGCCGACACCTGTGGCTTTTAATGATGTTGAGATCCCCACTCCTTCTACCTTTTACCGGCTGCGCCGGTCTTTATCCTCTTATTTAAACTTTGTTTACCCCTTTTTTGTTTTACTTCTTCAGTTTTCTGCGATATTCTTAGTGTTTCTCGATCTCCCTCCGTTGGATCTGCCGTCTTTCAGACTTCCGCAATTTCTCACATTCTCCTTTGTTTGTTCTTTCTCTGAGTTCTTCTTTGCTTTTCAAATCCCTGAAGTGAATATGCAATCTGGTGGTGAATTTTCCCGAAAGATGGTTAATCCTCAGGAATCTTCTTGGGAAGAAAGAGCCAAGGCTTACGGTTTTGATGCAAGTCTTTTCCCTTGTAGGAGTTTGGGCAAGGTTAATTTGTCTCCTGAATTACTTTCTTCTCATCAGTGTAGTGACAGAAAATTAATTGTTTCCGGCGAGCAGCTTGGTTCCGGTCTCCCGATTCCGTTATATGACCCTGAGAATCCTCTTTTTTACGAAATTTACTCTCGAATCAATCCCCCTTGTGGCGTGATGCAACTGGACGGAAATTCTATCCGAGTCATTCAAGAGTGGGTAGCTCGTTTGAATGGTAAATCTTTTTACTATGAAAAGCTTCCTGAGGAACTCAGGCGTTCGCCAGATTTTTGGACTGCCGAAATTTTTTTCAAATACTATAACGTAGAAGAGGGATTGCTTGCACCGATGGTTCCCTGGGGCATAAGCCTGGTCAAAACAGTTGACGCTTCGCATGTTATGAGCGACGTGGATTCTCCCGGGTCTTCAGCGAATACGCTCCTTCGTTATTCTAACGATGAGGCGTGGTTTTCTAAACCTGTGCTTATCGAAGGTCCTGTTCTTTTCGGTTACGAAGATAAAAAGAAAAGAGTTGAACGAACAAAATTTAGAAAGGATCACAAGCTTTCTGTTGTTGAATTTTACAAAATTCATTTTTCCGAGGAAAAGCGTAAAAGATTTCAGGAAAGGATAACTACTGCTAAGGAAAAGGTACGTCGAGTGATACATGTGTATATATAGGTATGTATCCCCTTACTGTTTTTCTGATGTGATCTTCTTTTCAGAAGCTTGAGCTGGGAAGCCCGCAAGTTCGGGAACAGACCGATCACTCGAGGAAAAGAAAAGAACCTTCGAAGCGGGGCGACGAACGGAGTCAAGATAGTCTGGTGAGAAAACACTATATGCCTCGGTTGTTTTCTAGGTATGGATGTCTGCCTCTGTTTTAGAACCTGACTATCGTGACTATTTCGTAGCAGGTGAACGTGCTCCGAGTTAACGAAGGTGCGATGAAGTTTTCTCTGTGTGATCCTAATCGGGAGAGACCTGTTTTTAGTGGTGTAAATAAGAAGCTTGTGCAGACCCTTTCTCGAACTGTTGGTTCGCAGAGGTCTGCTGTAAAGGATGTCGGTAAAGGTGCAGTTGTTCCTCTCGCGCCCCTGGGAAGAGTCGATGGTGGGGGCACCGAGGATGAGAAGGTTGGATCTTTGAAGAGGCAGAAAGTGATGCCTGCAAGCGAGCCAGTTCCTCGGGATGCTGTCGTGGCGGTGCATCCCCAAAGTACTATGCTGCCACCGGGGCCTGTTGCTCCTGAATTTGCCGGAATCCGAGTTGCTGATCCTTGCCCGACTAACATAAGTTTTAATCAATATGGTTCCAATGAGTGTTTTGTGAATTCTTCGCTGAGTCAATCTTCTGGACCTGCCCCTGCCTTGAGTTCAGCTCCTGTTGGCTTTGTACGTAGGCCTTATTCGGTGGAAGAGGCACATAAGCTTCTTGAGCGAAGCTCTATTCCTGGTCCTTATGCCGAAGATCTTTCTGAACATTTGAGAGCTTATGCTAAGGATCCTTTGAGGCATCCGCTGGATCCTTCAGTGGCTAGGTTTCTTTCGCAAGCGTTTTCTGGCAAATGGGATAGAGAAGTTCTTGCTGCATCTCCTTCGCAGTATCAAGCTTTTATTGAAGCTGTGAGTGTGTATTCTTGTTTTAATTTGTTTCTATGTGTCGGACGTTTTGTAATGATTTGATTTTTGTACCATCGTCTGTAGCAAAAGTATCATGGGATGTACCTGGTGGATCTGACTGAGGCACGTGGTCGTGAGATTATCCGTCTTGATGCGGTTATTCAGACTTTGGAACAAGAAAAAGGTGATCTCTTGAAACGTCTTGAAACCGCTGCCCGGGAGCGAGATGGTTATGCGCAAGAGTTGGAGGCCGAGAAGAAACAAGTTTCTAAACTGAGCGCCGAAGTTATTTCTAAAGAAAGCGAGCTCTATCTGTCGCGAGGTGCTTGTAAGGAAAAAGACTGCCAGCTTGCATCTCGTGACAAGAAAATTCTGGAGCTTCGAGGGTATATCGGTGGGGAAGAAGATCGAACTGCTTTGTTCAGTCGTCAACATATTAGGCGCTTGTTTAGGGATTTTGGTATGCGGCCTCCCTATTATGACATTAATGGTGTGAATGATCTTGATGCCTTCCTGGAGTCCGATAAAGGACTTATTCCTTCCGCGTACGTGAAGCTGGTAGTGGGGCAACTGAAGATTTCGATGGAAAATGGTGAGCTCGATCTTGAAGAGGTGGAAGGCAAAGGTGGCGAAGGTGATGTTGACAATGAGAAGCATGGTCATGAACTGCCAGAGGGGAATCCCAGTAAGGACAAGTGTGAAATGAACGAAGGAAATGAGAATGTTATGGTTTCTATTCAATCTGCTGGTGTTTCAAAGGGTGATGGTTCGCCGATAAGGGAAACCAATGACCAAAATGCTTCAATTCCTCAGGCTAGTGCCGATGCTATTGCTGGGGATGATGCTGCCACCAAGGAAATTGTTGAACATGCTTGAGTGGAAGATAGCCTGCCTCGGTTTCCTTTATTTTTCTTGTGTTTTGAATATGACTCATTGTAGCTTGCTGGTTTGGGATTTTGCTTTTGAATTGTATGTTTGTTTTTGCTTTTCTTTTCTGGTTAGTATTGTTACTTGAGGTGCAACTTCGGGGCTTACTTCGATGTGGGAGATAGTGAACCAAGCTAGTGGGGGCGTACTGATCACCCCTTCCAAAGGCTTTAAGTTACTCGCACTGGTTTTAAGCAAAACACTGGCTATTGATGTCGTGAACACCAGCTTTGCTCTTTAATACATTAGGTAGGTACCGAAGATATTTGCTTATCTTCCTAGAGGGCATGGTAGTGCCCTGATAACCTTTAGCCCAAGTAAATGTAAGAGTGTTAACATGGATGCCCCGTTTCTCAATAATAAAGTAACACAATGGGGGAGTGCCGGTCAAGGCTGGAGCTTAGACATGGCACTTTTCTCTTATCGCGGCCTAAAGTTCGACCAATCCAAATCTTTAACTGTCCCCCCCCCCTGAGGCACAATTTTTTTTAGAGGGGTCCCTTGGCTGCGTACTTCGCTCCTTATTTTTCAGAGCGAAGCAGCTGCCTCGGGGTTCCATCTTCCTCTATAGGTAGATGTTAATCCCATTTATCGTCCCCTCGGCGCCCGAGAACGTGAAGTCCTCGTGGCCATTTGGTAGTGGGTACGATTGTATCATCGGCTTATGTAGCCTTGATTCAAGGTACCCGCTGCTAACGGGGTGTCTTGTGGGTAGAGGACCGTGCCATATAACTCGTAGGGCCCTTACGATTTATATGAGCATCAGCTCTGTGCCTGCTATGCGAGGTCTTTTTTGTTGGCGTTTTTGCCTCGGCGTTACAGCCTGTTTGTTTGTTGGCGTTTTTGCCTCGGCGTTACAGCCTTTTTGTTTGTTGGCGTTTTTGCCTCGGCGTTACAGCCTTTTTGTTTGTTGGCGTTTTTGCCTCGGCGTTACAGCCTTTGATTAGGTCATCCTTTCGGAGTTTGATTCGGCGTTTTCGTCGTAAAATTCTCTTTATTTCGAGGATACATGGTACATTTTTTATGTATAATACTTTCTTATATATTTTGCGTTCCACGCATTGCCGAGTCCGAGGCCGTCTTTTTTGTCAATTAGTTTGTACGCTCCTTTTCCCGCCTTCTGCTTGATTGTGTATGGGCCTTCCCACACTGGCTCTAGCTTTCCCGCGTTTCCTTTTTGGTAGGGCGGTATTTCTCGTAATACGAGTTCGCCAGGCTGAAACTCTCGTTCAATTACTTTTTTGTTGTATCCTCGGGCAGCCCCTTTCTGGTAATTAATGACGTGTTGCCGAGCTTCCTCCCTTTCTTCTTCGAGGTCATCCAATTTTGCGTATATTAAATCTGCCGACAGGTTCTGTTCCCACGCTTTGTATTTATCTGTTGGTATCATTATTTCTGTAGGCAGTACTGCCTCGGTCCCGTATGTTAGGTGAAAAGGAGTCATTCCCGTTGCTCGTCTTTGTGAGGTTCGGAATGCCCATAGTACGTTGTGCAGATGTTCGCACCACTGCTTCTTGTGCGGCAATACTCGCTTTTTCAAGTTGTCTCCTATGGTTTTGTTTGTTGCCTCGGCCTGTCCGTTACTTTGAGGATATATTGGCGTCGAGGTACCGAGTCTTACGTTGTATTGATTTAGAAGTTCTTTAACTTCGGCACTGAGGAATTCTTGGGCGTTATCCGAGACTATCTCTGCGGGTACTCCAAATCGACATAATATGTTCTCCCAGAAGAAGGTAAATACTTATTTTCCCGTGTGGCTTCGCAAGGCTTTGGCTTCGATCCATTTGGAGAAGTAGTCGGTTGCGACTATAATGTATCTTCGTTGCCCCGTTCCTGGAATGAATGGGCCGACGATGTCTACCCCCCATTTGGCAAAGGGCCATGGGCTTAGTACTGAATTCAAGTTTGTTGCTGGCGCGTGAATTCACTTAGCGAATCTTTGACATGGGTCACATTTTTGAGAGATGCTCTTTGCATCGGCATGCATATATGGCCAATAGTATCCCTGAGCCTTTGTTCTCTGAGCCAGTGCTCGTGCACCACTGTGGGTACCTGCTTCGCCGCTGTACAGTTCTTTCATTAGTGCGATTCCGTCTACTCGGTGCACACACCTTAATAGTGGTCCCAAGAATGACTGTCGGTGTAAGACCCCGTCTATGAGTCGATAGTTAGCAGATCTACTAGTCACTTTGTGTGCTTCTAGTGGATTGCTTGGTAATTCTCTGTTTTCCAAGTATTTCCTTATGGGAATTCTCCAGTCGTCGTATTCTTCTTGGATGGCCATCACCAGTCCTCCTTCTTCAGCTGCTATTGATGATTGCTTTATTCTTCCGATTTCGATGGAGAATATGTTTTTATCTGTTACCTTTGAGGCAATGAATGCCAAAGCATCCGCATGCCTATTGTCTTTTCTACAAATGTGTCGTATTTTGAGATGTGGAATTTTTGACATAAGCCTTCTTGCTAACTTCTTATATTTGGATAACAAATCATTGGATTGGTAACTCCCGTCCAATTGCCGTACAACCAGTTGCGAGTCCGTTGTTATTCTTGCTTCCTGGATTTCCATGCTAATCATGCGTTTTAAAGTATGAATCATTGCTTCATATTCTATTTCATTGTTGGTTGCTTCGAACTCCAACCGAAGTGCAAAGACAGTGCGCTCTCCTTCGGGCGATGTGAAGACTATGCATATCCCCCGGCCATCTCTGTTTACTGATCCGTCAATGAAAATTTCCCATCTCCGAGGATGGCACTGTTCTAGCAGGTCTTCGGGCCCGTCGTCATCTTCGATTCCCAAAATTGGTTCGTCTTCGTAATCCTCTTCTATTGGAAACTCGGCCAGGAAGTCTGCGATGATCTGGGATTTTAATGTTGTTCTGATTTCATACTCCACGTCATATTGTCCAATTTGAGCGTTCCATCTTGCAATTCTTCCTGCTGCTTGGAGATTTTTCAGAATGGACTCGATTGGTGTTTTCGTTAGCACGATTATTTTATGGGCCTGGAAGTAAGTCCGAAGTTTTTGCGTTGCGACTACTAGCGCGAGGATTAGCTGCTCCAACTTGGTGTAATTCTTTTCAGCTGGAAAAAGGGTCCTACTGATGTAGTATACTGGTTTCTCTTCTTCTTTAGTTGTTACTAGCACTGCACTAATGGCGTCTTTGTTCGCGGCTATGTATAATTTCAAGTTTTCGTCTTTCTCTGGGCGCTGCAGGGATGGCAAGCTTGCTAGGTAAGTCTTGATCCCCTGAAAAGCGGCCTCCCTTTCGTTTGTCCACACGAATTGCTCTCCCTTTTTCAGAATGCTAAAAAAGTCTTTACATCGATCCGAGGATCGTGCGATAAATCTGCTAAGAGCAGCCAATCTCCCATTTAAAGCTTGTACCTCTTTTATGGTTGTTGACGATGGCATTTCTCGGATTGCTTGCACCTTTAGCGGGTCTGCTTCGATGCCAGTTTTTGTAACTATGTATCCCAAAAATTTTCCAGAGGTCACTCCGAAGATGCACTTTGCTGGGTTGATCTTCATGTTAATCTGTCGCATCTTTTCCAGTATTTCTCGAAGGTCTTTCACATGGGTGTCGGCTTTTTTGCTTTTGACAAGCATGTCGTCCATGTAGGCTTCGACGGTCTTCTTTAGCCAAGGACGAAAGATATTCTCCATGGCCTTTTGATAAGTAGCGCCGGCGTTTTTTAATCCGAATGGCATTCTGGTGTAACAATATAGCCCGTTGGATGTTAAGAACGCCGTGTGTTTCTGGTCTTCTTCCGCCAAAGGAATCTGGTTGTAACCAGAATAGGCGTCCATGAAGCTTAGCAGCTCGTGTCCGGCAGTTGCGTCCACCATTTGGTCTATGCTGGGCAGGGGATGGGGATCTTTGGGGCACGCCTTGTTTAAGTTGCTGAAGTCGATGCATATGCGTACTCCTTTGTTTTTCTTTGGTACAATGACCATGTTGGATATCCAATCTGCGTATTGTATCTTTTTGATAATTCCTGTTTCGATCATCTTATTTAACTCTGATTCGACCGCCGTCTAGTATACGTCTGCTAGCTTTCGAGGTCTCTGCTTGAATGGTCGCACCGAAGGGTTTATATCTAAGTGGTGACAAGCCAAGATGGGATCTATTCCTGGCATCTCGCTCATCTTCCAGGCGAAGACATCAGCATATTCCTTCAGCAAATCTTCCAACTCATCTCGCTGCTCCCTTGTCATCAGTGTTCCGATTTTTATAATCTTCGGATCTTCATTGGTTCCGATATTTACATCCTCGGTAGGCTCTGTTGGGGTGAAGTTCGGAGTGTCGTCGTTCATGGCACTGGGATCCTTTGGTGTGCTTCCTTTGTGATTATCTTTTTTCCTTGTATTATTTGATTAATTTCCTCGTGAATCATTTTCTCCTTTTGCTGCTTGTGTCTTTCTCTTCGGTTACGCCGCACATTTTTTCTCTGATCGATGTCTTTCTCGTGACATGCTTTGGACTCCGAGCCCTCGCCTTTGATCTCACCGATGCCTTCGGGAGTTGGAAATCTGAGTTTCTGATGCAATGTAGAGGGCACCCCTAAGATCCCATGCAACCATGGTCGTCCCAGGATTGCGCTGTATGGTGATTCTATGTCCAGGACACAAAATGTTGTCTTTAGCTCCATCGAGGCCACGTACACCAGTAATGAGATGTCTCCCTTTCGTTTTGACGCTCTTCCATTGAATCCGTAGATGGTGTAATCCGAGGGCATCAGTGGAATGTTCGAGAAATACTCCCTGTATGCCATTCCGAATAATACATCTACCGAACTTCCTGGATCTACCAGGATTCTTGGTACTGGTACCTTATTTATGTTTACTGTTATCACTAAAGGATTATTACTTGGGCCATCTTCGGGAAGGTCTGCTGCCGAATAAGTTATTGGTTTTAGTTGCCATGGTTCGAATTTTCTTGCTTCGGTGACAATCATTATTTCTTTCCCATCTTTGTCTCTTTTGTGAATTCTTCCCCCAAAACTGCTGCTTCTTGAGCTGACGCTTTCCCTTGTATGAATCATTGAATTGCAATGAACGATTTGCACTGATACTTCCTTTTGCGATTTTATTTTGATGACGTGCTCTGAAGGTCCTACTTGCTGCTTCGGAGCCATCCTGGTTATGACCTGTCAAAAAACAAAAAACCCGTGAGGTCCAAGGCGGCTTGCGCAGTGTACTTTGTCGGCCATGTAGGTCTACTCAACGGATTTTTTCAGACGAAATTTAATATAAGTCGTATTTGCCCCTTTTAGATATATTTCTAACTGCTTATTTTGTCTTTTAGCTTAAATCGTCTTTTTCCATCGGCTTCTTTTTATGGACTTTTATTTCCAAATATAGTATGAAATTTGAAAACCCTAAAATGGATTTTCAGGTATAGCATGAATTTTGAAATCCCTAATGAATTTTCAGTTACCGCATGAATTTGTAATCGTTTAAGGCGAACATAAACTGCCTCATACCAATGGTTTTGAAACTCTTTAATGGATGATTTTATCACCTGATGTTGTGCTCAAAAAACTCTTAAACATGCCAAAGCCTTTAAGGTTATTTAGATGCTTAAGGTACATGAGCTTCTTTTCGGAAAACAAGCTTTTGAAAATCTTTTGAAAGGATTAGAAAATATACAAAAAATTTGAAAACCCGAAAAATCACAGGCAAACCCTAAGTTGTTTTAATCATCCCTGTTTCTAGCGCCAAACTGTACGAGTAGAAAATCTGCATAGGTACTCAATGAGCCATATCCATCAGATCTACTCATACATACAATAGTTTTAGTTGAGATTCAATGGTGCGAAGACCACAAGAACAATACCGAAGGTAATCCAAACAGTACTTAAAGACCAAACATGTAACGGCAAAGACTAAATGTAAGAAGATTTGTATATATTTCGATGTTGTGAT
>JAJJMA010146540.1:8908-23016 GCA_023529015.1 Papaver nudicaule
CTCGAATCGCCTAAGTGTCATTTGTGCCTAAGTGTACACAGTTTTGACACAAGGCCAGCATTGTTCAGTCTTTACTGTCCATCTTGCAGCCTTCTTCCCATTTGATCATTCCTGATCATGGCCTTAGTCTCATGCCTTCGAACTTCCGACTTTGGTTGCATCCCACAACCAATCAGGACTTATACGCGACTTGGCCTTCGCCTTCTCAATCAGTTTTGTTGACTCATTCCTTGAAATGAATTCTCCATGGCCCTCCGTCAAGCTTCGCATAGAATGCATAATGGTTTTTGCATATCCATATTTCTATTGTTGCAAACATATTCAAGAACTCGCTTCCTTGAATGTCTCGGTCAAGTATAAGCATTACACTTGCTCCAACTGTTATGCACCTGGCACATTTCCTTGTGCAAAACTCGTCTCGACTCGCCTAAAGCAAACTGTTGAGTTGCATAGCTTATTAGTTTAAGCTATGGCTAACTTTCTTTTGGACATAACATTTGGCCAAACCTTTTGACCGTCCATTGCGCTTTGCCTTCAAAGCCAATACGTCTCCTAATACTTCTTTGAACTGCAGCGCCATTGTGCCTTTAGATATAGTGTGTTTATCCAAGGCATGAGTTTTCCCTAACTCATGTATATCGACAAAATAACTTTTTACTTGTTGCATTGCTTGCACCGTTGCTGCCCATCTGATGTCGTGCAATATTTCGCAATTCCCCTAAACAACAATATCATTTCGTCAATCCGAACTCCTGTTCTATGCTTTGCTTATTAGCTCGTATCTCATTGCATATCTTAGGCTTAATATGCTGCGTAGCACTTTCCCCATGAACTAGATTTACATCGAAAATAAAGAGGCAAGGCTTTATAAACGAAAACACCTTCATTCATTGTTACTCTTACATAACCAGAAACATGTACCATTACATGATGATCCAACCAGATCATTTTGGAAGCTAAAAACTTCAACAACAAAGCAAATTGCTTACACCAAAGCAAAGTCTATACAAACTTCAAAGACTCAAATAAAAGTCTGTATAACCAAACTCTACACACAGAGTTTGCATTAACTAACAACAAAGACAAATAAACAAGGCCAGAAAGCACCAATGCTTTCTTCCTTCGTGTTGCCCAATGGAGACATCAACACGCTTCTTAGTCTTGGCTTAGTCTCTTCTACGATCAAAGCGAGATGCTACCTCACTGCGAGGTCTTTTCCTTGCACCTTCACTTTGTTCATCTCGAGTCTTACTAGAATGACCCCCATGATCATCCCTACTTGGTTCAACCAGTTTCGCCTTGAGTGGACAGCTCTTTGCAAAATGCAGACCCTTGCAAATGAAGCATCCCTTAAACTTCCGGGACGTAGGGAATGCTGCATCCTCTGCTGGCCCGGCATTCTTGCTGTTGTCATCAGTTTTGGCCTTGCCTTTGGCCTTGTTACCAGATCCGCGAGAATCTGCAGCTGGCGCATAATCAGCAAGGTTCCTGACCACGTCTATGGCTTCGCCAATGTGCTGAACTTTGCATATCCTAAGTTCTGCATTAACCCATGCTCTTGCACCTGCCATGAATTGGAACATCTGATCTTCTTCACTCATTCCGCGTACTTGTTGCACCCATGCAAAGAAGCTATCAGCGTAGGCCTGTGGTGTATCCATCATTGTTAGCCTACGTAAGCTTTCTCTTGCATACCAAGCATCATTACTTGGCCAGAATTGACCTCTCAATCCTTCTTTTATGTCATCCCATGACAGTGGCTTAGAAAATCCAGCAGCTTCCTCTTCTTGCAGCATGGTTCTCCACCAAATTTTGGCATCACCTCCAAGGTATGTACCAACGAGAGTCAGCATCTCTTATCCCTTGATTCCATTAGCTTCAAAGTATGCCTCAGCGTCATACAAGAAGTTCTCAACTTCTCTAGCATCTCTGGAACCCGTATACATCTTTGGTTCTTGGACTCGAGTATTAGTCTCCTCGATTACATTTGCCCCTGCAAATGCTCCAGCATTGATAGCTTTGTGAAGGCTTGTCATCTCCTCGGACATTTTCTTCACATGCTCCGTTAGTATGGACTTGACATCACCGAATTGACCCTTCAATCCAGCAACTTCGCTACTAGTTTCCCAACCTGACAATGTGGCATTAGAAATTTTGTCTTCCAACGATCCAACTCTTTCATCAAATGTTGTAAACCAGTCCGATGTTCTTCCTTCAAGTAAGTCTAGCCTTTGTTTTTCCTCAGAAACAACAGGAATATCTATGACATTAGCACCAATTTCCATGGCCATCTCGTTAATGCCATACTCCTCTAGTTGATCAAACGTACCCGGTAGTTCTTCGTTGATCAAATCACCATTAGAACTCATTCTAATGCAATTTCTCTGAGCCAAAACGTAACACTCACTTGTTCACAGGAAAATAGCTTAAGAGAGAAAGAAATACTTGTGTATTATCCAACAAATACACTGACTATGCATCCAACACAGCCAAAAACTCGACAAAAACAGAGCCAAAACCTGGCTCTGATACCCGAACTGTCACACCCTCAATTTGCGGCCTTCAAAACCCTGCAATTTACTTAAGGATTGACCCGGCAATACTAGTGGTTCTCGTGAATTAGGCTTCACCCAATAGTACTCAGCCTTATAATATTGTGCCTACACAATCAACCTTCACCAAACTCGAGTTATGCAACGGAAGTCTTCTTCTTTTCTTTCTTGTTGTTCTCTCTTGATCATAAGCAACCCATATTACTTACAATTCCTGCCATACCATCAAATCACGGATAAACAATGCAATGAACACGAATGTATGTCACAATAAACTCTTATTATTGCTTCAAAGGGAAAGTACAACCAAAACAGGCCATCTTGGCCTTGGCCTACAGAATACACTCTGTTTTTATGCCTAACACTCAATAGAAAGCCTGACTTAACTCTCTACTCTGTTTTCTCTCGCTCTCCTTCCTAACTAAGCTTAAACTCACTTATATATGAAGGAAATAACTAACAAACTCGTGCATAACTGATGCACAGGCTTTGGACACGCCATCTGTCCAAAGCAACCGTCAATAACTGACTAAAGTGGCCTATGCCTGAGCAGTTCCTAGCAACCTTGGCCAAACAGCTCTACACCTGTCCCATATGGTTACTCATCCTTCTTCTATGCCACAACCCACTTTATAACCGTCTTCACTTGTCTACATACTTTGGCCACACGTACTAAGTCATAACTGACTTGTAACTGCCAACCTGGCTCATCCAACAGCAAACTCGCATCCATAAGCCTCCCAGCTCACTTGGCCTTGGCCTTTACTCGTTAGGACGCATATACTAGAGTAAAGCCATGCCATTATGCCTACATTGTTTATGTCAACTCGCTTCTATGCATTACGCGCATCTTTGGCTAAGTACTTTGACAATGGTGATGCATGCCACATGCATCACTTACTTTGTACGAGTAGAAAATCTGCCTAGGTACATAAGGTACCATATCCATCAGATTTACTAATACATACAGTTACTTTAAACAAGATTAAATGGTGAGATGACCATAAGAACAATACCGAAGGTATATAAATAACAATAATCAAAGGCTAAACGCATAAAGACTTGTATTAATTTCAGTGTTGTAACTACATGGATCGTAACCCTAAGGAGCCAGAGGAGATACAGACCTAATCCCACTCTTGCCGCTTAGGTTTTACCCAAAAGAATCCAACCCTTACAATGTTTTCCAAGCTCGCCTTATATAGACCGAGCTTGGATGGTTTACAGCTAATAAGACAGGAAACTCCATCGTGGTGGTGTCAGCCTTTGTCGAGTAAGGCGGTTTATTCGGTGGTGCTCCGAGGTTGACTCTTGAGCTTCGGTCCCTCGATGCGGTCCGAATCCTTTTCTTCCGAGTCTTCACTTCGTTCTCGTTTGGTCTCATCTCCTCTTCGGTTTAGTCCGAGGCTTCGATGCCGATCCTCTTGGAGTGGTTGGGATTCTTAGATACGAGACACGTGTCCCGAGGGGTTTTACCCTCCACAGTTTGCCTCTTTCCTTTCCTTGTATCGAAGATGCGAGGAGAGGAAATTTCTCTTTTTGCCACCTCCTTGTCAGGTATCCCCACTACTTGCCAGGTGTGGGTTTTTCGACACGTTCTCCTAAGCTCGTGGATTTTTACCTTCTGACTGGTAGCGCCGGTTTCTTTCACTATTTAAGTTTCGGTTCTCCCTCTAAAAATTCTTTAGCCCTTTCGTATTCACCTTTCTTGGCGTCGGCGTTCTTCTTCCGTGGAACCTCTTCAAATTGCATCTTCCTATTAGGTGAACTAACCGTTCTTTTCTCCTTGACTCATTGTTTTAATCTTCCTTTTCTTCCATAAAGTTGATTTCTTTGGGATATTCCCTTCCTCCCTCTATCTATTTTCAAGTTGCCTCTGCTACTTCCGTCCGCCGGCGATATTGCCTTTTCCAATCTGCGTCTTCTTTCCCTATGTCGTCTTTTTCTATGGTTGAGGCCCTTTCTTTAAAGATAAATGGTGTGGATCCTGATGGAAGGGGCTTTCAGATTGAGTCCATCGATTCTCCCAGATTGACTCCAGAACTAGTCGAGGAGTATCAATGCATCGAGGACACACTTTTGGTGACGTTTCATCGAGGACACACTTTACGAGTCTTCGAATCCTCTGTTTCTTGAAATCCTTTGCTCTCTTCCTAAGCCCCGAGGAGTGATGCAACTCACTTGCAGCTCTATTTACCTTATCAATCAGTGGGTTCTTAATTCTGAGAATAATTCCCCTGCCGGATCCACAGCGAAGTTATATTTTACTGCCAAAAATTTCTTTAGGCATTACGAGCCCTTTTTAACCCTAGACAACAAGTTAGCTCCTTGGGGGGGTTAGCTTTCGGATGGTGGAAGGCAGCGAGAATATCCTCCCCGAATCCTTAAAGTATTCAATGGACGAAGACTGGTATTCGGAGCCTATACTCCTCAAAGGTCCCATACTCCGAGGCTGGAAGGACTCTGGCCGGTTCTTCGTTCGGACCGAGTTTGATGCAGGTCATGAGTTTGAGACTCAGCACTTGTTCTCCATTCATTTTTCTGACGAGGATAAAGGGTTATCTCGCTCATTTTTGGGAAAGGGCAAGGGCGTTATCGTGGAGCCCTCGGGCGGCCTAAAGCGTCCTCGGTCTGATGAGGAGACTATGCAGCAGGTAACAAATACTTTCTTTTCGTTCCTTTCTGAAGTATTCATACTTGCCTCTGTTTGTTTCCTGAGAAAGACGGATCCTTATCTATAGGGACAGCCTTTAGGTGCCCTAAGCCTTAGTCGTGGTCTGATGAACTTTGACTATGGGGGGAATTCCGGAGTTTCGCGGCAAATGAAAAAATCTGTTTTGCAAACAATTCTTAAAGGAGTTCAAACTGGACGTCGCCGAGATGTTACAGGACCTCCGAAGGAGACTACAAGTGCTGGCAAGGAAATATCAGCACCGAAGGCAACTGAAATGGTTATCAAAGAGGTGGGTGTCACGAGCCCTCGGATTACCTTGCCTACAACCACCATTAGTGCCACTGCCTCATCTATAGCAGTTCCTACATCTGCGGAGACTAGCGCTGCTTCGGGTGTTATTCTTTCAAATTCTTCTATGCCGAGAGCTGCCCTTGGTGTCTCTGCCTCAGCGATGATAATTTCCACGAATGCTATTGGTGAGCCTTCTACGCTTGCCCCCGAGAAAATTGTTACTCCAGTGGACCTCCTTGTTCCCCGAGAGGATGGTTCATATGTTAAGATGGATTCTTCTAGAGAACCCGTTGCCAGCTTTCCACAAAGTTCGAGGTTTCCGCCCGCTCCGAGTTACGCTAGTAGATATAGGCAATCATATACTGCTGAGAGGTTTAAAGAGGTCTTGTTTGAGAATCATAATCCTAGTGATTTTACTGTCGAGGTTTCAACTCGGTTGGAAGCCCATGCCTCGAATCCCGCAGAGCAGCCTTTAGATCCGGATTTCTGCAAGAAGCTGGGTGATCTCTTCGGAGGTGACTGTCCCAGGGCCGAATATGATCTTCGTCATCCTCCCTTATCCTATGAAGAGAGTTTGTCGATTCTTTAGGCGGTGAGTTGTGCCTTTACTGCCCATGTGCCGATGCCGCCGAAGCATTTTGGTAATCTGTTTACTTACAGTCTCTGCTGCTTTTTGCTAGGGCGACTACCATGCCTCTGGTCTCTTGGCTCATAACTTTGAACAAGCTGGCGAGGCCGAGGATCATGAGCGAGAGTTTTATCGGATGCAAGAGGAACTGTCTCAGGAGAAAGTTCGCAAAAAAACAATCGATATGTAAGCCCCTTTATTCTTTTGTTGTTTTAGGTACATCTGTTTTTTGCAGCGTTGCTAAGAACAGATTTGCTTGCTTGCTTTTGAAAAGGCGAGCTGGAAGAGCTCGAGAGAAAACTTCAAGAGGCCAGATTGGCCATTGATCGACTTCGAGAGGGTCGACAATCGTCTCAGATTTCCTCAAGTAGCGAGGGCTATCGAAATGATAGTAATAGGTTATTGGAAGAAAGGGACAGAGCTCTAGAAGATGTGAATTATTATAGAGCGAGAAGACAAGAGGCCGAAAGGCTTTTTGTAGAAGAGAGAAAAAGAGGGGATCAAGCCGAGCGCCTTCTCGATGAGATTAAAAATAAGAACGCGTTGCTGTCCCGAGAGAATCATTTTTTCCAACTGGATGTGGATCGACTTATACAAGAGCGAGATGCAGCTCGCTCGGAGGGGTCGGTCAGTGCCTCTGGTAGGGTTTAGATTGAAAGGTTAGAGGGGAACATCAGAAGTTTGAAGGTTCAGCTGTCTACACTGAGGAATGTCAATAATGACTTGGTTACTAAAAATGATCTTATAGAAAGGAGTTGTAATGATTTATGTCGGGAACTTGCTTTGGCTAATAAGTCGAAAGAACATTCTGCTCGCCTTATTGATGAGTACCGAATAGAATTAGCTAGAAGCGGGGTCATTTCTTCCGAAGATGTTAGGAAGAATGCCTCGGTGCCTCGTTTCACTAATCAACACGAGGTTTATGAGTATATGATTTTCAAAGAGAGTAGGGAGCTAAACCTAATTTTTCTGTTTTCCTGCTCCTTTCACACCCCTGAGCGAGTTTTGTCGTCCTATCATTCTCATGTTTTGTTTTGTGTTTTTAGGCATCAAAGCCAATTTGAAGAAGCAGGTTGCTGATGCCGAGGCGGCAAGGGACGATGCCTCAAGTCAGCTGGTGACTGAATCCGAACGGAAGTTGGAGGCTGAAAGCAAGGTTAAGCAGTTGACCCGAGAGCTATCCGAAGAACGCCAGCGTCGTTCTGCTGATTCGGTTAGGTTTTCTCAAGAACTTGAGCTTGAATGCAAGCGTCGCTATCCAAGGAACGGGAACTTCGCCTTGAATGTCAGGCGAACGTGAGGGGCATGGTGACTGGTTTTGCCCTTGTGCACCATGAGTTAAGACATGGTCAAGCTGTAGAAGAACTTCTTTCCCGATCCGCTTTAACTACTGCCTTTGCTACTAGCATGGCCTGCCGAAAGCATGGTAGCTCCCTTTTCAGAACCATTGGTATCGAACCTCCTACCTATGGTTCTATTGGTGCACGTGATTCGGATGCTGTATCACCTATCGATAAGTACTTACTCCCGCAGGAGGTATATGTAGCCTTAGCTAGGAATGAGCTTCGGAAGAGGGGCTTACTGGATTTTTTTTTGAATGGGCCTGGTGATGATGACGACGATGATGATGACGCCGATGATAATTCTAAAGGTGGTGATTCAGGGAACCCTGGCGGTGCTGCCGAAGACACTCATGATGGTTTAGGCGAATCCGATCGTGGTCCCGAGGAGGGTCCCAGAAATGGTGTCGATTGTTCAAAGGATAGCTCTAAGCATAATACAGAGGGAAAGGTTGTTGGTATGGTGGGTAGCACTTCCCGAAGTCATGACGATTCCATTAAGGAGCGTACTGTCCGAACTCCAGGTACTGCCTTTGATAAGGAAAGCCACTACTTGTTTCAAGAATCAGCTTTGGCATATAGTGAAGGGGAGAGCGAGGAAGAAACTGATGAAGAGATTGATTCGCATGATTGCCACGTCCCAGGTGCTATATTTGATAAAGGGAGTCATTATTTATTTCAAGAGCCTTCTCGGGAATATAGTGATGAAGAAAGCGAGGAGGAAATCGCCAATGCTGTGGAAATTGCTCCTTCGGGGTCTGATCATTCTCAGCTTCGGAACCAAGATGGTAGCGTCCGAACTGATAAGGTTCTTGAGAGGGAAATGGGAGTTCTCGGTGATGTTTCTCTTTGTGTCTAATCGAAGGCTTTTAGCTTAGCAACGTTTCTTTTCCTTTTTTGGCTGCGTCCGAGACATTTGTTTATATACGCATTTTTTGTTGCCGTACTCCATGCCCTGCATTGATATATATAAATAATTTATTTTGCTTATTTTTCTATTGTTATGCCCCTCCTCAGAGATGTTTTTTTGTTTGGAGGAGGTCCCTTGGCTGTGTAATTCACTTGTAAATGCAAGCTAATCAACTGCCTCGGGGTTTCGTCTTCCTCTATAGGCAGATGTTAGTCCCATTTATCGTCCCCTCGGCGCCCGAGAACGCGAGGTCCTCGTGGCCGTTCGGTAGTGGGTACGAATGCATCATCGGCTGATGAAGCCTTGATTCAAGGTGCCCACCGCTAACGGTGTAGGGGGTAAAAACCCCTCGGACCGCGTGTCTCGCATCCAGGAAGTAAAACCACACCGAAAGGATTATGCAGCGATGATTCGGACTGATGAAGGAAGGGAAGTTGCACTTGAGCGAAGCAAAGACTCAGAGTAGAAAGGATTCGGACTACGCCAAAAGGACCGAAGCCCAGGATTCAGCCTCGGAGTGTAAACCGCCTTACTCGACAGAAACTGACACCACCACGATTGAGTCGTTTGTCTTTATTAGCTGTAAACCACCCAAGCTCGGCCTATATAAGGCGAGCTTGGAAAACGTTGTAGGGGTTGGATTCTTGTTTGGTTGAGCCTAAGTAGCAAGAGAGAGATTAGGTTTGTGATCTCCTCTGGTTCCTTAGGGTTTAATTCATGTAATCTCAGCAGTAGTAATACACAGAAAGTCTTCTTCTATCTGATCTTTATTGCTTATTTAGTCTTTATTACTGTTTGTAGCATCCTCGATGCTGTTCTATTCTGTCTTCGGGCTGTTAAACACAACTAAAAACTGTATGTGCGAGTAGATCTGATGGATATGGTACCTCGTGTACCTATGCAGATTTTCTACTCGTACAGTTTGGCGCTAGAAACAGGGATGATTAAAACAACTTAGGGTTTGCCTGTGAATTTTCGGGTTTTCAAATTTTTTGTTTTATCGTCTTTATAATCTTCTTCAGAGATTTTTTCAAAAGTTTGTTTTCATGAAAATAGCTCCTGTTTCTTAAGCATCTAAATGACCTTAAAGGCTTTAGTGTGTTTAAGAACCTTTTGAGTATAGCATCAGATGGCAAAGTCATCCATTAAAGAATTCTTGTAACCTCTGTATGATAAAATAGATCTCCGAGAGACTTTAAAACTCCTGCAGTAAAAACTCCAAGCGAAAAACCAATTCGTGCAGTATCTCAAAATCCATTTTAAGTTTTCAAAACCTATGTTATTCATCAAAATCCATTTTAAGGTTTCAAATATTCATATTATTTATCAAAATCCATTTTAGGGTCTTAAAATTTCATAATATACATCAAAGGATTTTCAAACTTCATAATATACATCAGAAATAGCTTTGGGTTCTAAGATCTCATAAAAACATCAAATTCGTTTTTAGGGTTTTCAAATTTCATAATAAACGACAAATTCATTTTTAGGATTTTCAAATTTTGTAAAATACATCAACATCCATTTTTGGGTCTTCAAATTTCATCATATACATTAAAATCCATTTTAGGGTTTTCAAACTTCATAATATGCGTCAAATCCATTTTAGGGTTTTCAAACTTCATAATATGCGTCAAATCCATTTTAGGGTTTTCAAACTTCATAATATGCGTCAAATCCATTTTAGGGTTTTCAAACTTCATAATATGCGTCAAATCCATTTTAGGGTTTTCAAACTTCATAATATGCGTCAAATCCATTTTAGGGTTTTTAAATTTTTCGCTATAATTGGAAATAAAAATTCATAAAAGGAACAAAACGAAGAGGCATGATTTAGGCTACAAGACAAAATAAACAGTTAAAAGATATATCTAAAAAAGGCAAATAGGGCATTCGGTTTCGTCTGAAAAGTTAGTTGTAGAATAGATGTACATGGCCGACAAAGTACACTGCGCTAGCCGCCTTGGACCTCACGGGTTTTTTGTTTCATGACAGGTCATCGATAAAATGGCTTCCCATTCAAAACACCCTCTGAAGCAGCGAGTAGGTTCCTCGAAGCACGGTACCGGATCTTCCAGACAGCACAACACCAGATTTTCAACCAGTAAAGGGTTATCTCCTGAGGTAGCGGCTAGCACAGTCCAACACCGAGAGCATACAAATAAAGACGAAGTGGTTGTAGAGGATTTAGGTCCCGAAGGAAACGGATTTCCAGAAACAGAAGAGCCACGTCAACAGCAAATACAAGAAGAAAACGGTGAAAATGAAGAAGAGGAGAACGAAGAATCTGATCCTGAAAATGAAATACCCAAACAACATCCTACCGAAGTAAATACAGTCAGAGCCGAACAATTTAGAAAATTAATCTTGAAAAATAGAAAAATAAGAAAGTTAAAGAAACAGTTGGCCGAAGCTAACAAGAAGGTAGCGGAAAAATCGGCGTCCAACTACAAGGGAGGCAACGAAGGACACTATCGGTTAAACAGTGCATCTCAGCCGAAGATGCATTCGGCATCCAAAGCATACATCCAGACCAGAGGAGTCAGTAAAGGCCACGGAATCCCAATATCAAATACAAGAACTGAACCGGGAGCATATCCAAAGGAAAGCGTCCAGGAGTACCGAGAGAATAACCAAACGAAGAAAGGCGCTCAGGCCAGAGCCATACAGAAGGAAATGCTGGATCAAATCAAGGCACTCCGAGCGGAGCTTTTTGACAACGGAATCCAGTCACGCGACAGAATTAAGCTCACGCAAACCATGAATGATGTTAATCGCTCATCTCCAGGTCCAGAAATTCTCTCACTGGCGACTCCTACAAAGCACACTATGCCTACTTTCGCGCCAATCTTCGATGGATCAGGAGACCCAACTGTGCATATTAAAATGTGCCTATCACTTGAAGACCGAGGCCAAACAATGCATACTCCATTCGCGGACTCGTCAAAGCGAGGAAATAATGGTCGCTACGGGAACGAAGGGAAATTCGGAGGTGGAAAATACCATGATAATAGAGAGTACAATGACAAAAGAGGAAACAACCTTAGGAACGACTATGAAAGAAATAATAGCCACCAAGGACAAGGAAACATAATAGTTGGGACGATTAAATCAGGATTTCCTGCATTCCATGGCAGAAAGCTCCCAAAACTCTGCGTATCCATCGAGGATGCCCTTCGGATCATGGAACAATCAGAATACGCCAGTGAAATCAAATATCCTCGCAGCAGGGGAAGCCAACCGAAGCATACAAAAAATTCAAAGGATTATTGTCAATTTCACAAATTTTATGGACATTCTACCGAGAACTGTGTCACGGCGCAGAATCAACTTCACTTTTTCATTGACAGAGAACAGTTCACGCACCTTCGGGAGCTATCGAGTCCACCTCCAAACCAAAGAATAAGGCACTAAAAATAACGTGGCACAAAGTGTGGAAGCAAAGCAAACGTCAACGCAAGCTCGCTTGAGGAGCAAAAGCACGCCTTAGAACAAAATGGCGAAAGTTCAAAAGGGAATATCAAGACTCGGTGAACGCGGATTCAAAAGTGTAGCTAATCAACCTCCTCGCCTTCGCTAAGCATTTCCTAACTCTGAAAAAGTCTCTTTGAAAGTTTGATTTATCTATATTAAAGCATCTCTAGCTTAGGCCAATGTTAAATAGAATTCTCACCATAAGAATATATTTATACAAGCCATTTAGTTTTCAAAATATCAACAATCTTCGAGGGCAAGCAGCCAGCCTTCAGAAAATAAATGAATTTCAGGGTTTTTAAAATTTTCATGCTTTGACAAAACCATCAGGAAAAGTATTTTTGAAATCGACACCAAAAATAACTCAGGAAGGCTCCGAAGAAAAACAAATAAAGTGGGGCATGAAAAGCATTCACCATTAAAACAATCATGATAGGCGAGTTCACAAAACAAGCATAACACGCCGTTATAATCACAACATACCTAATTGCAGGAGTTACTCAATAACAGCCTTGATAGTATATACCTAGTATAACACAAAGCTCTTATACAACAGTCCTAGAGGAACATATTCACGAATCAAAATCCTTAGTCAGAAAAGTCACATCGAGACAGCTAACATCACTCAAGTCTATTCGAAGTAGTTTTGGTGTATTCCGAACCAGAAAAACGAAAGATAGAGGATTCGAAGAGCAGTCGATGTCACATGTTAGATTACCATTCCGAATACGAAAATATAAAAATATTATTATACTCCGAAGAAAATAATATCTAAGATTCGTAGCATAGCAAACCTACACACCTCGCCGCCATTTGATACTAGTAGGGTACTGAAGCAACAAAAGTAACGTAAAAAAAAAAAAGTAAATCAGCCAACAAAATATTCATTCGGAAAGCACATTGGAAAAGTAAATAAGATAGCAACAATAAAACAAATAACAGACCCTCGAGTAAATCCACATCGATGATTGGAACACCAGCAGGAACAGCGGCCGCATCTTCCTCCCAGAAAAAAACCTCTGGGATAAATTCCTCTTCAGCAGCGACTGGCTCATCGACCAAAGGAGTGGCGGCAGGAACAGGCGAACCTACATCATTAGCTTCTTCTTTTACTTCAACCTTCACATCTACTTCTTCATCAGGAAAGGCAAGGCCATCCTTAAGCATCGGCAAAATTTCCTCGCTATGACGACGGAAGAAGGATCTAGTTTCATACATACGATAGTCATAGGATGAACCACCGTCTTCCCTCATCCTTCGCTCCCTGATTTTCTCATCACTTTCGATAAGACTATTAAACAGACGAATCACCTTGTCAGGATTACTCTCCCTCCTAGAAGAGCTGGCATCAGCAAAATCGGCTTCCATCTCCATTATCTGGCGAATCTGTTCTCTACGGCTTCTCGAGTTCATCCCACCATTTCCTTCTTCCATAGGAGCTTTCCCTCTGTCAGCCATAACTTCTTCACAAAGTAGAATACAAAAAGAAGAGGAGAAAAGAATATCAGACAACAAATATTTTCAGATAGTCACAAGTAACAAACAAAAAGGATACATCGCCTTTTATACTAGGGTTTCGGAAACCGCCCAACCGAGAAGTCCAATCAAAAGGCAGACGTTATAATTTTGATTCCCTTAAAAAACGCACCACTTCAAAAACGCCATGACTATACACTATCCAATAAAGTAACCGCATCCTTCACGAATTCCCACGCTGACGTTTAAAATTCCAAAACCGTATAGAAACCAATCGGTAACATCATACCAAACCACTAACACCACGTGTCAACATTAGCATCAAGGGGTTAATAAAAAAAGCAAAAATAAGTTGTAACGCAAACAAACACTGTCTAGAGTATCATATACAAGTAGCACAACAATGAAGTACGATCGAGGACGAAGCCTACCACAACAAACACCAATAGTGAAGCCAAAGCTCGGCACTCAAGAAATCGACATTAGTAAACATACTGACTTCGGTCACCATACTGAACAACAACACCAAATAAGATATGTATGAAAAATCATCAGGAAAGCACGCAACGGAATTAATCGACGATATGATAATAAGGAGTAGTTCTCACAACCAACGCTAAAAACTACAAGGAGGAACCGAGTTAGCAAGAACATATTCAAGCAACTTCACACAGCTACGACTGAAGCCAGCACGTCGGTCCGAAGAAAAAAGGCTGTAACGCCGAGGCAAAAACGCCAACAAAAGAAAAAAGGCTGTAACGCC
>JAJJMA010146556.1:0-15021 GCA_023529015.1 Papaver nudicaule
GTTCACGAGGTACCACATCCATCAGATCTACTCATACATACAGTTACTTAAGCAAGATTCAGTGGTGCGATGACCATAAGAACAATACTGAAGATACACAGATGAAGATAATCAAAGATTAAATGTATAAAGATGCATATTAATTTCAATGTTGGTACTACATGGATTGTAACCCTAAGGAGCC
Organism: Papaver nudicaule; assembly: GCA_023529015.1. NCBI lineage: Eukaryota > Viridiplantae > Streptophyta > Magnoliopsida > Ranunculales > Papaveraceae > Papaver > Papaver nudicaule. The sequence goes on from JAJJMA010146556.1 coordinate 185, forward strand.
AGAGGAGATAAGACCTAATCCCACTCTTGCCGCTTAGGTTTTACCTTAAAGAATCCAACCCTTACAATGTTTTCTAAGCTCGCCTTATATAGGCCGAGCTTGGGTGGTTTACAGCTAATAAGACAAAATACTCAATCATGGTGGTGTCAATCCTTGTCGAGTAAGGCGGTTTCTTCGGTGGTGTTCCAAAGATGGCTCTGGGGCTTCGGTCTCTTGGTGCGGTCCGAATCCCTTTCTTCCGAGTCTTCACTCGTCGTGTTTTGTCTCGTTCCTCTTTGATTTGGACTGAGGCTTCGCTGCGGGTTCCTTTAGAGCTTGTTAGGCTTCTTGGATTTACGACACGTGTCCCGAGGGGTTTTACCCTCCACACAAAGAAACGAACAAAACACATTCCCATGAGAATATAATAGAGTGGAAGTAGCCACACATAGGGTCTCTAGTAATTCAAAAATCAAAACTAAGAAAAACCAATGGAGCAACTTACTTGGTTGTCCTCCTGGCTCCACAGTTCAACCAATGCTTTCCATTGACTCTTGAAAACTTGCTTAGGTCGGTTTGCAAGATTTTCTTCCAGAGTTTTTTCCTTGTCGAATCCTTTCTTTTTCATCTTGGACTTGTGATCCCTCCATGTTTCATTCAGTTTCTTACTAAGTAGTTTATCAACATCAACGTCCTCCGAAAAGCTGAATTTTTGCTGACATAAAAAGGCAGATTACAATTTTTGAGATAAAGAAAATTCACTGTACAACAACTCTTTAAGTAATAATGGCACACAATTACCTTGATTTTTCGTATTGCTTGCCCAGTTTTTCGTCCAGGCATACGCGACCAGTGAAACACTGATAATGGCAATACATTGCCATCTACAACTAGATATCGAACATACTTAGCCAGTTGTTCTGCGCCCTTTTTGCAAGGTCTTCCCATCAGCGTCTCCACTTGGATCTTCTCTCCATCTTTGAGGTCTTTAAGGAACTTCAACTTCCGTTTCTTTCGCATTTTGTTTACGCGCGACAACACCATCCTACAACAAATTCATAGAAACAATCTTAGTAGACAAATTAATTCAAACCTAAATCATGTAATCATCCATAAATTTAAGTCTTAACGAATCCATATTTGACGTACCTATATTTATCTCTACACAAAGTTGAGGATCAACCAAATTTCAATTTGAACAAAACAGTTCTTAGTTAACATAAATCAGACAAATATCAAACAAATCTCCAAACAACAATATCAAACAAATCCCTAAATCAGAAACTAGAAATTACTGAAGAAACCCATAGATTCACCTCGAAATGAAGGAACCCTAGCTCCCAGATGCGTCTCCAAGGAACCCTAGCCTCCAATTGGAAAAAAATTAGAAAGTTGGGAGAGATTGATGGAAAACTGAAAATATCTAGCGACTATTCCCAATCCACGTGTTGGACCAATAAAGTTGTTTATTCTAACCAGATACATCACTATTCTACGAAACAACAAAACCACACTAACCGTCTCATACATCATTAACCGTCTCATACATCACTTTTTTCAACGGAAACAACAAAACCGTCTCATACCTTACTATTTTCCACTGCCATTAGGGATTTGAAATGGAGTTCAGAGGAAGATTGTAACTCCCACTTGCCCAAAATGGGTTCCTTTATAGTTCTACAAGGATTCCACCTTGAATTTGCCATTTTTGGATAGGATCAGTGCTACTCTGGAAGAGCTTGGCTCGGAGTATGGCAAATTAGGGAGTGGTTTGGAATTCAGAGGAAGATTCTCAAATACAACACTATTTTTCTACGGAAAAAACAAAACCGTCTCATAAATATCACTATTTTCGACGGAAACAACAAAACCGTCTCGGCTACATTAGTATTTTCCACGGAATAAAAAAAACCGTCTCACCTATATTACAATTTTCTACGGAAACAACAAAACCGTCTCAGAAACTTTACTATTTTAGTGACTGGTTTGGAGTTCAGAGGAAGATTATAACTCAAACTTGCCCAAAGTTGGTTCTTCTAAGGTTCTACAAGGATTCTTCCTTGAATTTTCATAAATAGGATCAGTGATCCTGCAGGCTTAGATTCATGGTAATTATGTTCAACTAGCAAAAAATGTCATGATTTTTAGATTGTTGTCCCATGGCTTAAAACCCACCCACTTATGCCGTTGACCACAAATTTAAATTGACTTGACATAGTTGACCAGATATTTTTTCCGTGTTTTCGGCTCATTAATCGAAGTGAAAAGCAAATCTCTCATCTATTATTGATCTCTCCTCTCTTATCCGAAAGTTGGAGCTCAAAGTTAGATCTCAAATTTCGTTTCCCTCTCAAATCTCCACTCTGAGTCTTCTTTTCCCCCCTCGAAAATCATCTCTCTCTTCCTGAAATGTTGGTTTCCCTATCAAATATGTTTTCCCTCTTCTACAAAAATCAAAACCATTTCAGATCCAACTTTTCTGTAAAAACAGACGGAGATGGGAAACTCTTTCCTCTTTCTTGTATCCCATATCTCTCTACAATCTTATCTCGCTCATATCTCTGGTAATCTAAGTAGATTTCTAGTTTAGATTACATTTATTTTGGTTGTTATCTCTTTCCATAGGTTACAACCAAAGTTTGGGTTTTAACATTAGCATAAGTTGAGATCTGTTCAACCTTTTTTATCGGTAAATGTTGAGATGTGTTAATATGTTGTTAATCAGTCATTTCTTGGTGTAAGCACGAATACATTAGTTTGTGTTATTATCATTAGTTTATCTTGGTGTAATTGGACCATCTCACTGCCATTGAGTATGGGATGTATTATTGTTTTTCCAAAACACCATGTAGTTTTTGGAGAGGAGGGGTATTTTTTGGAAAGATTGCTGCAAATGAAGGAGTTCAATGCAACAAACTTTCCAGCCAATACTCCTACCTCTCTAATTTACATTGGTGAGTAAACTACGAATACGCTAATTTTTTTAGTTTCTCTTGGTTGATTTTTACTTACTACATTGTCTTTGTCATGTGAGGAGGCTTCTTTGAGCACGGTGCTGCTGCAGGACACCTTTTTCAACTTCAGGTTTGTGTACATGCATATCATATGAGCTCTTTATAATATTATGTGCTACATGCTTTGGATTAATAGGCACATTTTCTAGGTTTTGCGAGGATTCACTGTAACAAGTCTGGGCTTTGTTTGTAAAGCTTTTCGTGATTATCAGAATCGATGGGCACATTCGGCTACCATTATATTTGTTTTGTGAGGATTCACTCTTGCAGTACCATCAAAGTGCAGAAGGGGAAAGTTATGACTGTATTGGTCCTGCAAGACTCTTTTTGAAAAATGGAATAAATTCGTAACCATCAAGTTCTCATAAAATGAATTTACTCCAGTTTTTGTAAAGAGCCTAGCGGGCCGGGATGGGTTTGCAACTATGAACCAAGAGTTGTAGTTGTGTTTCAAGGACGGTTTGTTTCCCATTGGTGAGTGAACTATTATTATACCTGCTCAGAAAATCAAAATGTATGAGTATTTGGTCGAATTAGATGTATGTTGCACTTAGGTCTCCCTGTTATAGGAGATAGTTAAGGTCAAACTTTGTTCATGCTATATTTGCTAGATGTATGAGTAGTATGGCATGTTACATAATAATAAGAGAATTGTATGGGTATTCGGCGAGTAGTGAACTTTCATGTGATTGATGGAGCTTTAGCCAATGAGAGGCTGGTGTACTCACTCTTGTATGTCAGCAGATTGCTTCTTGTTTAGACGCAATCAACCTACACATATGAGCGGGAAGTGTACTGGCTCATTTAGCTATATTGACAGTAGAATTGCTTATCCTATAATGACAGCAGAATCACTTATATGTGAAGATGCTTGCAGTGAATCTTTCTTTTTTATTTGCCATGTATGCAGTTAGCATAAGTTACTATTCTACTAGTTAGTAACATGAATCACATGAATTTTGGTGAAATCACATGCTTTGCAGTAGTTCTTTTCTATTATACAACTCATTATCAGTTACGTTTTGTGGTGAAATTTGAGCAAGTTGTACCTTGTTCTCTCTTCCATATAAGATGAGAATTATGTCGTAGGTGTATGCCAGGGCTTCGGCAACCCTACCACATAACCTAAACTGAGATGAAGCTGTTTGTATGAACCCAATGTAACATGTCCCTCCTTTTCTAGAAGATAGACGCATTTGACTTTTTTTTCTTCTAACAGTCAAGGAACTTAATATTGGTTTTATTAAGTTTGTTAATTTTTGAAAAAAAGTCAAACGTGCCTATCTTTTAGAACCGGAGGAAGTATTCATATGATTATAGACAACTCTATTAGTGGGTCATATTATATTATTACAATGGATGTTCTGTCAACTATATATAGACAACTCAAAGCTTTGTTTCATTCTTTCGCAGAACTCTCACATCTGAGGTCGACAGACTACTTCGACGTCTTGTATATAAGCTTCTTCTGATCCAAGGTATCATTACAGAACATCACATAAACTGCAAACTGCCAAAACACACAACCTTCTAATCTAGGGGTAGTAATAACACAGGCAAAAATGCATGTATCTATTTGCCTTGTGCAGTTTTATCAATTTAGGATTGTGAATGAGTGTAGTGAATGGATGTATAAACGGTTGTATGATTTTCAGAGTTTGAATGAAATGGTTGTGTTAGTTGAATGAGAATGGATGTATTTCAGTGGGAATGAATTGAAAATTACAGGATTTCGATTCAGTATTGCAGGTTTAGAATTGAATTGTATTGTATTGCAGGTTCAGGAAAGAACTGTGCAGGTTCACAAATGAACTGTATTCCAGATTCCGGAATGAATTGTATTCCAGGTGCAATTGTAACGCAGGGCTTAACGCTTATTAGCGTTTTTTTTTTTTTTAAATAATACAGTTTCTTCCAACGATAACAGACGTTACACAAATCTGTTAGTTGCAAAAATACGTGGCAATCCTAAAAAACTGTTACATATGCCTTTTCCACGAATACAAACGTTGCCTAAGCCGTTAAAATTTATCCGTTACACGCCATGGTCTGACGGGAGCAAAAGTTGTTGGATCCGTTACGGCAGAAGGACAGGTGGCAAGCGCTGAACCGTTAGAAAATAGAGTCCATCAGTGTATTCCGTTACTTTAACAGTTAGAATATCAGTTAGGCAGACGCAACGGTGCTGGCTGTTTCGAAACAATTACGAAAAATGCCAGCTGGCAAACGGATAAACCGTTACTGCACAAAAAACAGTTGAATATAATGTTACAGTTAAAAGTTGTTGAATCAGTTACTGCTCACCGTAACGAGTAGACCGTTACAGTAGGTTGCCACGCAGCACGGTATGATGGTATGTCTCATCCGTGACAATAATTACTGCCACAGATGCAAGTGTTGCTGTAATTATAATTACACCAACGGCAGATCGTTGCTGAAATTATTGTAACACCAATAATAATGGCGTCCCGCCAACGGCGGCTCGGCGTTGCTTTTATTTTCTGCAACGGCCCACCGCCGTTGCTAAAAAGTCAATTTCGTGTAGTGTATGTGATATGACATAAATGGAGAAATAAGAAGAAATAATCAACCATTAATGAAATAAAGAAGGAGCATACCTATTTCTTCCGCTTTTCTTAGGCCAGATGCATGTCATGTAGTTTAGTTTTGGATGATGACTTATTATCCTCCATCTTTACTATTATTAAGCAAAGCCTTTTATAAGGCACTTTTTACTAAAAGGTCCATGCATACAAAAGTAAGAAAAAAATAATTTGAGGTCAAAATTGTCAATTCGCAAATCGAAATTTAAGAAAGCAAAGGAGTAGTACAGTGCTACAGTTCAGAGTTTTTTTTTTTTAGGGAAGCGTAGTAACCGACATTCTAGAAATAAAATTGAATATTGAAAATTGAAATAGCATTATTTTCCCTCTCACTCACTTTATCTTTACATCTTCTCTTTAGGATTAAGACTGCAATCGATCTTTACATATGCCTTTGATTGGATTGTGGCAAATTAGCACTTCTTTTCCTTTCACGTGCAAAGCACGTGATCTTATTATACTTCAAAAAACTAACCTCTTGCTATTATTTCATAATGGCAGTATTATGTAGAATATTATAATCATGTGGAATCCCTATTCTTTAATGTGCTCACAATGCAACCAAACATAATTGAGAACCCTGTTTGAAAGTTTGGCCATGCAACTCTAACGTTTTTTTTTTTTTAACGAACAAAAGATAAGGAAGAAGAAGTTAAAGTAGGAGTTAGTCATACTACTTTGACTTGAGGTGGTAAATAGGGAAAACTAAAATTAAAAAGTAAATGTTATTGTAGAAATTGTGGAGGGTGGAAAATAGTGAGAGTGTAGGTGGTAAATAGGTACAACCATATATATACCCTCGTTAACTTGTATCTAGGGATACAAGTTAACATGACCCGATTTATAAACGCAAGATAAAAATATTTATTTAGGGATAATCTTATTAGATCAGCAACTATAATAGTATTACATAGGTTCCTTTATATACATTTAAGGGAAAACCCTAAGTAACTATATGGACCGCACATCCATGGGCCTTAGGCCCTATAACACTCCCCCTTGTGCGGTTCAATAACAAAATTTATACACAGTGCTTCACATACAGTGCGCTTCGAATGTAGTTCTTCAAATGTATTGCTTCACTAAAAACTTTGACAAGGAAAAAAATCCGCTGGGACAAAACCTTGAAAAGATAAAGAGTATAACGTCTCGAGTCTTGGAAAGCTTCTTTGTTGGAGTAGGTCGTGGTAGGTGACTTCTCTTTTAGCTTCAAATGTATTTCTTCTTGAGTCGATGACCATTGTGTCTAAGACAATTGTCTCATTAAAACCTCGCCAGGAAACCCAAAGGGACAAAGCCTGACTAAGGAAAAAGAATGCAACATTAAGGATACCTAGAAGTGAGTTAGACTCGTACATGTTGCCTCGCTAAAACCTTGACAAGAAAAACCCAGTGGGACAAAACCTTGACGAAGGGAAAAGAGTGCAACGCGATAAGTCCAGAAGTACGCCTTTGCTCATGCTGAATAACACTCTTGCTTCTCACTGGAAGTTGTTTCGCTTGACATGCTATCGTGTTCATTTCTTTGATTCCGATGCAGTTCAGTAATATCCATCCAGTCTTCGAGTCTTCAACATTCAGCATATACGCCAAGTGTAGTTGTTGTCGTATTCTCTCTAAAAACCTTGTCGAGTAACAAAACCCTGTGGGAAAAACTATTCTCGATCGAAGGGAAAAAGAGTACAACACAGTCACATTTCGAATCAAAACATGTCGACATCATATCATTGGATCCTCCCCCTGATGTCGGCATCTCCCCCTGATTTCGTTTGGGGTATAGTCTCTAGACAGTTTCATTAGTCAAGAGCTTTTCGAAAGTGACTATAGGTCATGACTTATAAGTTCACCATGTCTCCCTCTGATTACTTTCGTTGAATAAGTGATTATTGTCCCTTCATAATCAACAACTTTTCGATTGTTCTTCGGGTATTGCAATTGTCTCATCAAAACCGTTGTTGAGTAACAAAACCCTGTGGGAAAAAGTAACCTCAGTGAAGGGAAAAAGAGTACAACTTACCAGATGCTCCCTCTGGTAGGACAACTTGTTTAGTACTATACATTCATGGGAGTTTGAACAACTTCTTTAGTCCAATATAGACAGACACTTCCTTTAGTCCTTTGCAGTTAGACAAGTTCTTTAGATCTCTGCAGTTTTGCAATCATGGGAGTCGGACAATTCCGTTAGTCCTATACTTTTCACATGTAATCATGGGAATACAATTTGCAAGTTCATTAGAAAACTCTACTTGCGTCTTCATAGGGATAAGAACAAACCCATGTCAATGGTTCCTTTTAGATATCTAGAGATATTCTTGATACCATTCCAATGACATTGCGTTGGCGCTGAGCTACATTTAGTTAACAAGTTCACTGAGAACAAGATATTTGGTCGAGTACATTGTGTTAAGTACAATAATGCGCTTATTGACTTAGGTAGGGATATTCGTCTCCCAACACATCTACGTCTCCTTCCTATGAACGGGATGGATCTTTATGTACATCTAAAGTTCGACAAATCATGGGAGTGCTAGCCAGGTGCACTTGTCCATATTTAAATTGCCTGAATATCTTATGGACATATGCTGACTGGTGGAGTAATATTCCACAAGCTCGATGTTCTAGTTCAAGTTCTAGACACATCCGAGTTTTCCCAAGATCTTTCATCTCAATTTCGAATTTCAAATAGTTTGCGGTTTCTCTTACTTCGTCAAAAGTACCTACTATGTTCATATCGTCGACATAGACAACTATAATTGCAAATCCGGAACTTGTTTCATTTTAAAACACGCAAGGGAACAATTTATTATTTCTATACCCCTTCCCAATCAAATGATCACTTAGACGGGTATACCACATCCGTCCGGATTACTTTAATCAGTAAAGTGAGTGTTTCAACTTAATTGCGAACGCACTCCGTGGTTTAGATTTAATTGTTTTTGGGCAATGAAAGGCCATCTGGCACTTTCATGAATATCTCTGTATATCAAGATCCCCATAGAGATATTATGTAACCACTTCCATAAGTTGCATTTCAAATTCTTCTGAAACTGCCAAGCCAATCTAATTAGCAGAACATCATGATGTTTGCTACAAGAGAATAAGTGATCCAGGGGTTTGTGAGAAACCTCGCGCCACAAGGTGAGTCTTTATACTTTAAGACTTCATTATTCTCACTACGCTTTGTGACAAATAACCATTTATGTCCCACAGGCTTTACACTTGGTCGGTTAGCACTATCGCACCAAATACCTGTATATTTGTCAGAGAACTAAGTTCTTCCTGGATTGCGTAGGCCAAATATGCTCTATGTTTGAATCTAAACAATATAGCTAGCATGGTTCGATCTCATCGAGCTCTCACTAGTGGAAAAGGGCCTGACTGCGACACTGCACTGCGGCACTTAGTTTATGACGTTATGTGAATAACACTAACTTATGTGTCGTTGTGCTGGTTAAATAGTAAAATAATTAAACAACAATACTGCAAGTGTTGCTGACTATGGTCAATGTGTCTTTGTTGCATTGACCATACTGATACAGTTATAAGTATCGTTTCCTTGATGGATATATTGACTAGCACGCGTACCACTCGTTTGAGTACAAGGAGACACCATTTGGTATATTCTTATCCCTTGAGTCTCGATCGAGACCATTCTCATTTCTCTTTTTCCTTCTTTCTTCTATCGTTTCTCCCTCTCGTCTCTCTATTAGCTAGGTTAGGGTTTCTTCTTTCTATCTCTCGATTTCTCTGGACATGAAAGTTCCATCTCTAAACCTAGATCTAACAATAGGTTCTAACCCTTCCCCTCCAAACTCTAACCTAAAAAACAAAAACAACAAATCTGATCTTCTCTTTAATTCATCAGCATCAATAATGGCGGAGCACTTAGCTTCGATTTTCGGCACTGAAGCGAAGAGGAAGAAGGTTTCTTCGTGCAGGTGAGATTTTCCGAAACCCTAACTTTATGTTATGATTTATGATTTAGGGTTTATGGATTTTAGTTTATGGTCGATTTTTGTTATGATTTTCAAAGTAAAGTTTGTTTATAAAGTTAGGGTTTGTATATTTGTTTATGAATGAAAGTCAGGGTTTGTTAAATCGATTTCAGAAATGGATTGTGTTTTTGTAAAATTGATTACAAAAGCTGAATGGGTTTTTGTTAAATCGATTTTAGAAACTTAATGGGGTATTGTTGAATCGATTTAAGATACTACATGGGTTTTTGTTAAATATAAATCTCTGTAAGTCAGGGTTTGAAATTTGGGGTTTTGATTTAGGGTTCAAGGTATCTGCTTCAATTATGAAGGAATCCCTAGGAGATGACTCTTCGTCATTGTCTGAAATCCGAATGCCTTCCTCAAGCCAGGTACATTTAGTTATTCTTGATCTGCTGGTGAATAGTCTCTTTCGCATTTGATCGGTACATCTGACTTATTGCTAGTTGGAATTGTTTTCACTTCAGAACATCGGTAATGCAGAAGTTTTAGAACTCGTAGATGCCCAAACTTCTGGTGCAAAGGCTGCTGCTTGTGGTCAGTAGTTGGCTTCTTTGATTATAACATACATAAATTGATTATAACATACATAAATTGTTTTGCTTGTAACTAGTTGTTCAATTGTTGGTTCGTGATGAATTTTGGATATGTTGTACCTGCATATGTCAACAAGGTCTGGTTAAAATTTTAGGTCGTTCTGATCACTTTAAGACCCTGAAACGATTGACTTAGCTAACTGCGTTTCTGTAGGATCTCAAGGATTGGTCGAACTGTTTTGCTCATAAATCAGTATTCACAAGTTGGGTTGTAGCCAATTTTGGATATGTTATAATTGAGTATGTCAGGAAGATCAGGTTAAAATTTGGGAATTTTCTGACCAGTTGAAGACCCTGAAATGATCGATTGAACTAACTACGCTTCTGCAGGAATTTGACACCGAGTAGGGCCGTTTGAGCTCTTGTATAGAAGTATCTAACCGTTAGATTTTTATGAAATTTTAACTCTATGTTGTTCATGGTATATTTATTGTCCTGTATAAATTTCAAAAAGATCGGGCTACATTAGGTACCCCAATTCCTCTACTGGGTATGACTGTCTGTGCAGGAAAGCATGTCAGAATCTGGAAAGTGGAGTGCCTTGTACCACTGTTTCTAGTTGTTAGAGCCTTCTGAAACTTATATATGTTGTATATTATGTTCATATGTGTTTCTAACATGAATTCCATGAAGTTCAGGTAAATGAAACATCATTTAATACCTTGTGTGTTAGCACCTATAGACCTAATTTCTTATGGTTACTTCCGATAACCTGATTTCTTATGTGTTACCTTGTGTGTTTTCGGTTTTTGTGTTCAGTTGTGACCGAGAACATGAAGGAGAAGAATGCTGCCATTGGAATGGATGGAGTTAAACGATGTAAAGTATCCTCACATTAAGCACTCGATACTTAGTTCATCTACAGACATATTTGCATATTTGCGCATTGGCATAGCATTTAGATCTGTGTTACAACGATACGGACACGGTATCAGTGCGTTGTGTCTCAGTGCTAGTTGTATTCTTCCACTACTCCTTTGGGTGCACACTCCAGTTCTGCTTTAAATAGGGACATTTGCATTTCAATTATTCCATTGAATAGTTAGAGAAGTAAATGTAACATTGTTATGTTTGTGCACTAACATCGTAACTATTTTCATGTGTGTAGCAGGATGAGTTGAGGTAAAGCAAAAATGGCACTTCAAGTGTATGTGTTGATTTGTATATGTAGCAAATGCCATCACTTCCTGCTTGGTGAGTGGGGATCAAAACTATAAGTCTAGATACTGTCTATTACGTTTATGTATCTCTTTTCGTTCAATGTTTTTTTTTTTTTGACATATGCTAAATTATTGCAGTACGATGTTCTGGTTCAAAATATGGGGAAAACTTTCAGATGATCTAGCCTTGCACATGTGAGGTTATTCAACAAAGCAACCTTGTGACACGACAGCTTTCAAAATCGTTATTCCCGCTGAAAAGTATTTAAAGAAAATAAACTACAATGGTTTTATACTCAACTAATGCCTGGCCAGGTGTGTAGTGTGTACAAGTTGATTTACAGCCTTTAATGATTAATATTTCATATCTTGCCAATCTGCTGGACTCTTCTCTCAATTCTCTTCCATATCTTGTCATGTTAGCTCATTTGCAGTTGTTAGTGGCGCTTAAGAATTATACAAGTTCAATGAGTATGACAAGCTTGAGGGAATGCATTGATTCAGCAGGTTGCTGATTCCATCTTCTTCTTATGAGGGTGTGTTTCCTTTCCCAAAGAAATCATTTCATTTGCTGTTCTATACAGATTATACAGATTACCAAGTTTCTTATCATGTTTTTGATGCATCCCAAGTGTGACTATTGACATGTTATACAGATTACCAAGTTTTGTGTATGCAGATGTCTTGTTTTCAAAGAGGAAATGGAAGAGGTGATAAATTATCTCATTTTCTTTAGATGTTCCCTTTTCCAATACTAGTTTAATTCTTATAAAGAATCTCAAGTACTGAGCTTATACTGGTTAACTGATATATTTTGCAGTCATGCTGATTTCTTGCTGCTAATGGTTTAAATTATTTTTATCGTCTTACTTTGTGTTTGCACGACAGCATAACCTGACTGATAACCCTTGACCTGTAATACAGAAAACCAAGGATGGTGAATTTGGGTGGTCCAGTAGTACGCTTGCAGAGTATCCTGAGGAAATGGTAATGAAATCCTGATTTTCTCCAGATAGTTCATAACCATGAATTGCCATATGGATACACTACAATTTCCTTACTGTTTTGTGTTTTCCTTATGACAGTTTGCTACACGCGTCATCAAGAATCTGGGTGATGGTTTGATGTCTGAGCTTCTTTCTTACAAAGTTGCCCTTCTGGGCATCAGAAAGCTTCAGGTAATCTTACAAATGTACATCTTACTGTTTTTCGAAGGTGAAGTAGATAATATCATTACGTATGTGGAATATCCTACAAATAGCTGCAGGAATTCATGGCCAGACCACTCTACCAACATTTGATTCTATCCCTTTGCAGGTAAATAAAGCTTGCTTAAGAAAGGATTTGGATGATATGTGGGAGATGCTGTTGAAACCAGCACGGATTGTAAGCATCTCAACCAGCATGGGATCTTATCTGATGTCCTTGTCATTTTTTTTCTTGCAGAAACACCAAAACTCCGGATACGTCGAGCAGCAATGAAGATTCAAGAATGTAACATCATACTTGCAGCAAAGACATTCAAAAATATAGAACAAGTATAGAGAGTAGTGATAGAAATGGACTTACATTAGTTGGTATTTTCAAGTTTTCTAGCTTGTGAAGTTTTGTAAAAAAATTGTGGTAGTCATAGTGTTGTAACTTGGAATAATTTTATAAATTGAATCCAGTTTTAAATACAGTGTGTTCTGGTTTTGAAATGATTTAGTTTCAATTTTTGTATTTTTTAATTCTGGTTTGGGTTGGTTTTAATTTTGATTCAGCTATTTAGCTGAATCAATTTCTATTTTTTTATTTAAAAATACTTGCACAACGACACTTATACGTGTCTCAGGCTGCGACACTTATAAATGTCTCAGTCAAAAGCGACATTTGCATGTGTCGTTCCAAACTGCTACGGAGATATTGCGACACTTGATGCGACACAAGTAAATGTCGCTGTTGGGCTATAAACGACACTTACCTCGTGTCTACTTCCGGAGCAACCGAATTATATCATCCATATGCACGCATGATCCTTCCATTGACTCATGTGCATTCTCATAATCCATTGGGATTTCATTATTCTCTAGAATCATTTAAAACTTCGGAGCGTCCTCCAGTTCGATTCAAGGACATATTCAGAGACAATCATATGGGATGAGTTCAGATGATATAGATAGTTAGATTGTGCCTTACTCATCCACTTCCTTTCTAGGTGAGCAACAATCGAACCAGGTGGTCCCTCCAACTTCCTTTATGGGGCCACGACCTCAACTACACTTCCACAAAATGTAGTTGTAGCACCATAGTTTATGGTGCATATCCTTAGTTAAGGATTTCTAACCTTGTAGGTACGCTTGCAGTTGGTATGTTTGATCTCGTTACTTTAGTGATATCAGTGTACGTTATGAATATCGAAAATCATTTTTCACTTCACATTCACATTGTGAAGTATGGGGATCAAGATGAGACAACATGGGAAACACACCACGACAGTTCTTGTCGTTCCCTAAGGAAATCCTTTTCTCACCTCCCCCTAACGACGGGAAGGTTGTCTCATTAAAGTGACTATCCACAATTCTAGCGGTAAAGAGATCGCCTGTCAAAGGTTCTTCGTAGAGGATATTTGTTGGGGATTGATATCCAACATAAACACTTAATCGTTTATGTGGACCCATTTTAGTACGTTGTGGAGGCGTAATAGGCACGTGTACGACACAACCAAAAATGCGTAAATGTAAAATATCAAGCTTATATCCAGTTACCAACTGGTACGCATAATATGCATGGCCATAGTGTTGGAGTCTCCTTTCTCTTCAATTAGTCGGTTAACAGCATGTAAGATTGCTTCCCCACCACATGTGTGCGAGTGTAAAATCTGCATATTAATTCCACACTCTACAGCCATTAGATATTTGAACCACAAGTATGAACCTCAATCAAATAATCAAGGTACAAATATAAGGAGAAGATACAAGGTGCAATGGATGCAACCCATATCATGAATTTAAAACTTTCTTGGTGTTTGTTTACATAAACCTCCATTAGAGATGTGTTCTAGATCTAGATTTAGTTTTTTGGGGAAGGAGATGAGTAGAGGAGATGGAGGTAGAGAGAGAAAGTAAAAGAAGATCCCTTCTCTCCTAGGAGATATTTCCTTTATATAGAGGAAATTTATAGGATAATTACACAAGTGCCATTATCTTAGCTACCAAGTAAAGGAGGTCTTCGGTGCGCCTCGTCTTCAAGTGACTTCGGCTCTCGTATGTCGGTTTATCTCTTCGGCAGACTTCTTCTTCGGGCTTGGTATATTATTCGTGGGGAGCTTGGGTAACTACTTCGGTCGGATTGGTGGATCGAGGCGACATCTTCGGCTGGTGGTCCATAGTTCATAGTCTTAGTCTTCGACTCTCTTCGCGTTCATAAGGTGATGCCTTGCTCTTCTTCTAGGATGATGACACGTGGATCGTCCGAATTATACCCCCACAACATGGAACCCCTACCCCAT
>JAJJMA010146582.1:0-17186 GCA_023529015.1 Papaver nudicaule
CTTAATCCCATGCTAATAGCCAGGTGTATGCTTTTGGGGGCGGTAGAAAACCCTAAATTTTCGGCTTATTCGATAAATTAAATCTTTGAGCTGAACCAAGAGTTAAACGATTCGGCTTATTCGATAAATTAAATTTTTGAGCCAAACCTACTGACCATTAGCCAATTTTGAGCCGATAAATTAAATCTTGAGCCGGACCAAGAGTTAAACGGTTCAGCTTATTCGATAAATTAATTTTTGAGCCGAACCTACTGACCATTATCTTTCAGATTCAGTTCTGGGTTCGGCTAATAACTCAAAATTATCAAAATAGCCGAATTGTTCTTCATTTTTCCAGGTTCAGCTTTTTATTTTTGAGCCGAACCTACTTCTGGGTTCGCGATTTTCTCTAAAAATCTAGTTTTTTTTCGAGTTTTAATGGATTCTATCATCTCCTGATAGATAAACGAAATAAACTTGACCCCAAATCGAAGGTTTTGAGTTTGCTTGAAAATTTTCACCAAAAACCCTAAATTTACAAAAAAAAATCACCATTTTTTCTCTTCTTCTTCCCCAAACACAATCTGATTTTAATTAAGTTTATTTAAACCTAATCATTAACACTAATCATTTTTATTAATTCTAATCATATAATTAGTCACTAATCAAATTGGGAAAATTTGGCAATTATAAAAGTATTTCTAATAAGGGATGGCCAAAGTTGAGTTTTGGGGTCTCTATTTTGTCTTATGTGTAAGGGCTGATTTAAAAGCTCAAGGGCTAAATCTCCAGCTCTTCTGTGAGGGTGTTGAAGCCTGAAGTTTTGGCAAAAATCCCATCTTGCTCTGTTGGTTGGTGATGATGGGGCCCATAAATTCCAGAAAAATACCACAGTTGTTGAGGTGCGGAAGGAGTAATGTAGGCATAAATTTTGATTTTTTTTTTTTTTTTTTTTTTTTTTAATAACAAAGAGAGGGAAGAATCCCTTACATAGTAGTTCCATTATTCCAATAAAGAGGCCAGTTGGTTTCCTCGTTTACTTGGAATTCCTGGATAAGGTTCTGAAGGTCATTACCATACCAAACTCTGTTGGTTATAGTTTGATTACATAATCTAGAAATAGAAGCTGGAATAAAGTTTTGAAATCTAGTAACTAAATTGAAAGCCTCAGCTCTAAAGTTCTTGTGCAAGATTTTGGAGCCATTGTCAAAAGTTGTGCTGTTCTTGAATCTTTGTTTTCTGGCTTCAGCATACATATGAATGATTTTCTTCAAAATTTGTTCGGGGTCGCTTTGAAATTCAATGTTATGTCCTCCAAGTTCCTCCGCCCATTGAAAAGCAGCTTCAGACCCATTTTCCTCTAGCAGTTCTCTTGTGTTCCAGCCCGAAGAATCTCCACGAGCTTCTCTGGTGACACCTGTAGCATCGGATAAAGTTAAGCCTATTGCAGAGTCAGACACATCAGGTAACATAGAGATAACTATGTTGATCCTGAGGTTAAAAGTTTGAGGTAAGCAAGGCCAAGTGATGTTGTTGATTGTGAGTTTTGTATCTTTAAGAGGGTCATAGTAGAGATTCTGAATTGGGTCGTGGTCTGATTTCCCCACCCTGACCATCTCATTGATGAACTTCACAGCTGAGATAGCAGTGACCCTGCTGTTTTGGCTTTGTTTTCCCATCACTTTGTTGCATCTGGCCTTCCAGATATGCCAACTTACTGTGCAGCAAAGCTCAGCCCAACCAATCATAACACTATTTCTATCAGTATTACCAAACAGGTTATTGAGCCAATCATGACAAGTTTCCATGTTTTGTCTAACATAATGCATATTAAAGCACAGATGGTTCCAGACTTGTATAGCAAAGTTACATTCCAGAAATAAGTGTGTCAAAGTTTCCTCATGGTGATTGCACAGTTGACAGGTTGTGTTGATGTTTTTCAGTTTAGCCGCCATCCTAGCACTATTTGGCAGAATAGAACGAGCCATTTTCCAAATAAAAATTTTAATAGAAGGAGTTACCTTGAGATTCCAGATGAGATTCCAGTTCTTGCCTTTAGAAGGACTGGAATTGATTTTAGCATAGAGAGACTTAACAGAGAACTTACCATCCTTGGTTAGCATCCAAGAGGCCTTATCATCATCATCATTGACTGGAGGTTGATTTTGTTGATTGTGGATTGATCAAAACAAGCAAACAGCTTGTTTTGATCCCAGTTTTTATTTTTGTCCCAAAGATCAGAGACAAAGGTGAGGTTTTCAGTACCAGATAGAGGTTTGGTAGGCAGAGAATGAGTGTCTGGCATCCAGATATCAAGCCAGATTCTTATTTTCTTACCATCCCCAATGGTCCAGGTGCAATTACTATGGACATGAGCTATTCCTTTTAGAATACCTTTCCAGATCCAGTTGTCTGAGTTCTTAGGTTTAGTGTTCACATGCATGATATCACAGGTAGGGTAGTATTGAGTTTTAAAATTTTGAGCCCAGAGAGTTTCTGGATTCTCTTTCAATCTCAATCCAACACGTGTTATCATGGCCGTGTTGAAGTGGAAAGGATTTTTTATGCCCAGACCACCATCCTTCTTAGCTCTGTAGATGGAATCCCAAGCAAGCAAAAAAGGGCCAGTAGGCTTTTCAATTTCTTTTCCCCACCAGAAATTGCGTTGGATATCATTGATTTCCTTGCAGGTTTATTTGGGAATTTAAAAACAGTTCATATGGTAAACACTCATGGAGGAAGAAGAGGATTTAATGAGAGTAGTCTTACCAGCAGTAGTTAGCTTCTTTTTTTGCCACCTAATGAGTCTGTTTTTCATCTTTTTTGCCACCGATGAGAAACTTTTGATTTTAGACCCATTAGTAAACATCGGAGAACCCAAGTATTTTTCATCAAGAGGGATAGACTGGACATTAAGGATGTTTTTAATTTCAAGTTTTAGGTTACTATTAGTACCTTTACTAAAAAACACTCCAGATTTGTTTAGGTTTATCAATTGACCAGTGGCATTACCAAATTTTCCAAAGAGATCAAGAAGGTTATGACATGTTTGAACATCCGCTTTGCAAAATAGAAGGCAGTCGTCAGCAAAAAGTAAGTGAGCTACCGAGGGAGCTGAATTGTTAATTCTATGACCGAGGCTAAGCATGGCCATAAGGCCTCCAATATTTGGCCAAGGCATAACCTTGGGCCTCCAAGAGTTTGGCCAAGGAATAGCCGTGGACACCCAAAGAATTAGCCAAAGCATGGTCGTGGACACCCAAAGAATTGGCCAAGGCATGGCCGTGGGCATCCAAAGGCCAATTCAAGTCAATAGTCGTGGGTATCCAAAGTTAGGATAAGCTAATGGTGTGGGTACCCAAAATCAGGCCAAGGAGATGGCGTGGGCACCCAAGTGCCAAGGAAAGCTAAAGGTATGGATATCCAAAACTAAGGTGAGCTAAAGCATGGATATCCAAAAGCTAAGGCAGGGATTGGCCGTGGGCCTCCAAGCATGGAGGGGGCGTGAGCATAAGGATAAGGGAATTGCCGTGGGATAAGGATTAGGCTTAGGGATTGCCGTGGGATAAGGATAAGGCTTGAAGATGGCGTGGACACCAAAAATCAGGCCAAGGCGTGGCCGTGAGCGTCCAAAGCTAAGAGGAAGGAGTGGCCATGGGCCTCCAGGGGTTAGGCGAGTTAAAAGGTATGGATACCCAAAGCTAGGCCAAGCTAATGGCGTGGGCATCCAAAACTAGGCCAAGCCAATGGCGTGGGCCTCCAAAACTAGGCCAAGGAGATGGCCGTGGATGCCCAAAGCTTGGCCAATGCAATGGAGTGGGCATCCAAGCTTGGCCAAGGAGATGGCCGTGGATACCCACAATCAGGCCATGGGATGGCCGTGTATATCCAAGTGTTTATGGCGTGAATTGCCTAGGGTTTGGCTCGAGCATGAGCTAGGCTAATGCGCATGCGTAGGTATTTTTACGTATAGGCTAGGGATATGGACCATGCTACTAGGCTAGGGTCGTGAGACATCAAAATACAGCTAATGGTAATTTAAATATCTTATCCCTATCATAAAATAAATTCATACCTTATCTCGAGTTATTCCAGGACGCCAGAAATTGATGCGAAATTACTCCTGTGACCTCCTCGCCGAAAACCACCATCAACAAAAGGGAATCGACTCTTTTTTTCAAATTCATTGAAAACTATATTGCAGTCTCCAATTATGATCCAAGGAAGATTTATGTTCCTAGCCATATCTCTAATTTTGTGCCAAGAATCATATTTGAGAGGTCTATATGGACTCCCATAGAAGCATAAAAGCCAGTGAGAGCCTAATGTTTGATCATACACCTTAGCATTGATAATGTTGGTGTCATAGTCCATAATAGTGAGTTTGATGTTATCTTTCCAAGCTAACAATAGGCCTCCTGTTGTGCCAACAGGCGGAACTATCCAGTAATTTTGGAATTTTAGTAAACTCAGGATGTTTTCCACTATATTGTTCTGCTGCTTAGTTTCAGATATGAACAAGATATCTGGATTTTCTATGTTTAGCATATCAATAAGGCTAGAGAGTTTTCTAGGGTTGTAAGGATTGCCCAAACCTTGGCAGTTCCATGAAATGGTCTTAACAAATTGCTAAAAATAAGAGACTGAAGGATATTCGAGTTTTTCTAAATTTTCTAGTCTAAAGAAAGTATCCTGAATACTAGTGATTGCTAGCGGAATTATGAAATACCAAGACGAGATCATATAAATGAATTTGAGAGAGAACTTGATTTTTGGGTTCAGGGTTACCTCTATTGAGATCTTAGAGCCTTCTGCAATGGCTGGGGTATGAGTAGGCGTATCAGAATCATCCATAGAAGAAGTTTCAGTATTTCTTTGAACCAAGATACTCTCTGTTATCTTCAGTTAATCAGCCTCAGTACCATTCTTGAACGGGTTTGTATCAGCATTAGTCAGCTCTGTGATATGAGATTGGGAGATCTTCTTGCGATTTTTGGTGTAGTCATCCTCCTCTGAGCCCCATCGTCTTCTAGCACATGAAGTAGGTAAATCCACAGGTTTAGATGGATTTCTTTCATTGTTGTCAGAAGGGGAATCGTTTCCTTTCTTCTTCAAATGACTTCTTTTCCATTTACCGTCTGCCAATCTCTTCTTATCTTCCTGCTTCTTACTCACTGAGAGAGATCGGATTAGCCATACCCCGAAAAATTGGGTTAACCGGACCATTATCGAAGACAAGCAGATTGTCAGTGGCTGATTGATTTGCTAGGGATTTCGATTTGTTCTTTGCAACCGGGTTTTTAGTTTTCCGGTATTTTGGCGGTTTTTTCCCTGCATTTCTGGGCTTGGCTGGAATGGGCTTTGGAGAAACAGTGCCATTTACAGGAATATGAATTAGAGAGCTCTCATCGGTCACGAAATTCTGAAAGAGATTCTTTTGAGCAGTTACTCCGGCAGCAAATATCAACGAGTTGTTAGCCTTTAGAAATGGAGTATTAAATTGATTGGCTAAGATTTGTTGAGGTTGAGGTTCAGCTTGTTTGGGACTTTTTTGCTGGATGGGATTATGGAGATTGTTATTTTGTTGAATACTGCTGTTACCAATCTCATTGCATCTCTTGGTAGAGTGATCTACCCAGCGACAAATGGTGCATAGAGGAAGCCCAAACATGACATAAATGAATTCCAAAATTGTTGGGTTGAAAGGGGTAGGATAAACTTGCGACCGATAGGGAAGAGCTTCATTAAATTTGATTTCAATGTAGACATCTACATTCTTCTCATCCGAAGCACTACCATAAGGAGTTTTGTGTTCTATGTATCTGCCAGCACGTTTGGAGATCTCTGTCAGGTTTGCCTTGGTGATGACACTGTAAGGACAGTTTTTGATGTGAAGCCAAATTTTGATTTTATAAAATTCTTCTTCATTTATGAATTGTGGACCTTCAATAGGGCATTCAACAAGCACCACTAATTCAACCATGAGCCACCATGCGCCTCCCATTCTACATCTTTAATCCGCTTGAGCAGTGAAGTGGAATTGATAGAAGTTCCTCCTTTTGTTGTACAGCTTGATTGTAACTCCCGATTTAAGATTCCAATGAGTTTTGACATAGTGAATGATCTTGCTAATATCAAAAGAGAGTCTATGACATAGACGCCCAATAACTGTCTTAGACCAATTCTGAGGAGGGATGGCAGCTAAGTTTTCTGGTTTCAAGTACACTTTTGGCATGAGGTTTGGAGGAATGACCAGATTGTGCTGCATCTTTTGAGTAATGCTTTCAATGTTAAGATCATTAGTAGACGAAGAAGCTTGATCTCTGGACATGTTAGGTAGAAAGAAATAAAAGCTTGAAGTGATGAGATTTATACTGTAGAAACAATTATTGGTGAAATGGTTATCCGAGTTGATATAAATGTAAACTCTAATCACTATGAAGACAGTATTCTCAGGGAAACAGTGTATTATGATTTAAATAATGCTTCATTAAACTTGTGGAAAAAAATAATTTGGCTTCATGTCAACATCAGTTGGTTGAGTGCCATTAATAATGAGGAGAGTGTAGTTGTTGTCTAACCATGAGCCAAAAGTTTGGGTATGATTTCGGCAAAGGAACCAGCAGGTAACAGTATTATTAGTCGGATTTTTGTCTTTCAGCAGAGCCACACGAAATCCAATTAGATAGTTTAACTTGGTCAAAACATTAGACAATAAACAACTAAAAAGAGCCATTGATCCATCAAGATTGTCAAAATCAAGTAAATAAATGCTCCCCTTACTTGACAAAGTGATTTTGAATTTGTTTTGCCTATGATAGGTGCAGAGATGGTCAGAACATCTTAAATTCAAGATCTTATGAAGATAATGTTGATTTTGCCCCATCATAACATGCAAGTTAGAGGTTGACTTGTCAATAGAGCTATAGAGGTTGAAGTACTTGAAGAGCCTAGGAAGAGCATGCTTTAAGGAAAACGACCTATGACTATTGCATTTAAGGAGTTGCATGCATGATGCATTAAAACCTAAACCAAAAGGCAGTACTGAGTTGTCATGCAATGAATTTTCCCATGGAACTAAGGCATGATGGATCACATTTATGATTAGGACTTGCCCCAACGAGTATCTAAATTGACGGATTTTTAGATCCATAGTCAGAATCTTAGGGTAAAAAGCAATTGGAGTAACCCATTATTGGGTGAACATGGTTCCCGATTTGGTTCTAAAGAAGGGGAAAATATGACTTAGGTAATAATGGGCCTTTTCAGATAACTTCTGACTAGGGGGATTAGAAGATAACCTCCATCTAATCCATTTATGATCTAAGATACAATAAGAGTAACTGCAAAACATTGAAATTCCCGGGAAGAAAATTTAAGACTAGAAAAAGGACCGCCAAAAGACCTACCTAACAGGGGAGAAGAACCACTATTGAAGACACTCAGAAGAAATCAATGAAGAGGGAAGCAAATTGATCTCAGAAAGCTTATAAAAGACCACACAAACTAGAGGAATCAAAGACTAGAAAAAAACGAAAACAAATTCAAAGGAAAAGAAGCCAACAGAGAGTGAGGAAAATGAGTGGAAAGGGTAAGGAAGTAAAAACAAGTACTCCCAAGAGTAGCAGGAGAGCTGGAAGCAGAAGGATCCGAAGCCAGACACCGAAGCAATCAAGTTCCAAAACAACAGAAAGTGCCAGGGAAAGGGTTGCAGAATGGCGGCGAAAGTTATCTTTTAGTGCAGTCAAGATCAAAGAAAATTCTCCTGACGTGGTGGAGATAGAGACTTCCAGTTCTGAAGATTCTTTCCAGAGAAGTCTTGGTGAATCTCCTGAGCATCCAATAGAGAACTACTATGGGTGGATGGGAGCGGCAGAGGAGCAGCGTCAAGGTCAGTAGCATTAGCCAAACCCAGCACCAGTTAGTTATGAAGAAGATTTTGATTTCTATAAAGAACCTGCAGAAAGAGAAATATCCGAATCAGATCCTGCTCACTATGATGAGGATGGGAATTTTTATCACAATGAAGGATATGGATATGGATGGGAGACAGAAGAAGCGGAGGAAGAGCCAATTCTGGAGAATCAGATCCCCAGAGGAGAAGAGCTTCTCGAGGTTGAGCCTTTGTCTTTTGTGATGTGAACCAATGGTAGAATGGAGTGGGAGAGCAAGCAATAATTAAAACCAATGGTGCCGGAGAGCCAAATGAAGATCCAGCTGAAATTGAGGCAGCAGCAGGAGAAGACAGTAGAGAGTTGCTAGAGCTTGTGAATCTGAGCAGTGATGATGAGAATGAAGAGGATCATACTGAGTTTGTTGCTGATCGGGTTCTTCGTCGCCGCAAAGGGGGACACCACTGAAACAAGGATCAAACCCAGTAACAAGTAACAAAAACAAGAACAAGAAACCAGAGTCAAGAAGTCTAGTGTCAACAATCTCAATAGAGATCAGAGTCTAGTGTCAACAATCTCAACAGAGATCAGAGTCAAGGTAACAAGGGTCCGAGTGTCTTAGAGTCAAGTAACAGTGTCGAGATCACAGGTTTAGGGAGTCAAGAATTAATGGAGTCTAGGTACTCGCAAGAGGTCTTGTTTCAGATTTAATGGAATCCAGCATGGAGACCAGATAGGATCTGAAGCAAAGGTTCTTAAGTAAGATGAAGTCTAAATTAAGGTTCATAAGTCATTTGCCGGTTGAAATGGATCACATGAAGAGATTAAAATGTAATCCTTTGCTAGTAAATGAATAAAAAGAACTTTAAGAAATCAATGGATGCAAACCAGGATATCAGGACATAAAACCCGGCTAACTACCGGTGAAAATTATCCGTTATAAGTCATATTCCGGACAGTAACGGTTATAAATCGCCAGACTATGACTGAGAATCAGCCGAGAAACTCGAGAAAGGAGAGAGAAGCAGTCGTACAAGAAGAGAGAGAAGAGAGAGAAATATCTAGATACTTATTATGTTAGAAGGAAATTCAACACTACTAATGTTAGAAGGAAATTGGTTATGAGTTGGACACTTTAATACTACATCGCATGAACTTTGATTAGCAGTGATAATTTGGACATCTAGGTCTGAGTTCCAGATCAAACATAAACAATCTTTATGACCAAAACGTTCATCATAGCCTAGAGTTGATTTCAAAAACGACATATGGGAGATAGAGGATAAAGTTTCAGTTAAAAACAACGGTGATGATTTAAATCTTTGTACAACCTATTGTTCCATTGGTGGTTCACTTTAATAAAAATATTCGAGGGTGGAAGTTGATGTTCAAGTTATTTTAAAGGTTTGGCTTCATCCAGCTCACGCAATCTTCGAACTGTCAAGGCCTGATGTGCACCTTGACAATTCCAAGCCAAGTTGCTTTGGCAAGTGTTGGATGGGTATTAGGAAACTATATCTTTCTATAGTTAGGAGTTTGATATTCATGTAAACAGAGCTATTATAGGAAACGAATTCCTTGAGAGTCAAGGCAATGCCGACTAATGTAATAGTATAAATACTTTTGATTTTAATGAGAGAAGACACAACATTCAATCGAGTAATTCAACATGGCCTCAGAGCGAGGTTTCAACCTAAAACCTATTTTTTAAAACCAGAAACCCTAAAATTCAGAAACCCGAGGAAAAAAACTTCTTTTAAGCAATGGGAAAAGAGGAAGAACCAACAGTTTCAAAGATGACGAAGAAAGATCCAGTTTACCATCTAGGATCAAGTGAATGTACGGGTATTATTATTACCCCGATCATACTAAAGTGAACTAACTATGATGAATGGGGTAGAGTCATTGGAAGATCTTTGAAAGCAAAGCGTAAGTTTGGCTTTGTTGATGGAACCGTAAAGAAACCTACTGGAGATGATGACCAGGTGGAAGAATGGATTGCTGTACATTTTATGATTGTTTCATGGATTACTAACACCTTAGATTCTTCTATTCGATCAACACTGGGAGATTATGATGATGCAAGTACTCTCTGGACACACCTGAAGAACAAATTTTGTGTAGTTAGTGGAACCAGAATTTGCCAACTCAAATCTTCTCTGAGTGAATGCAAGCAAGGTAAATCTGAGCCTGTAGATGTGTACTTTGGAAGGCTTAACAAAATCTGGGATGAGTTGATCACATACATGAACACACCACGATGTAAGTGTGGTATGTGTACTTGTGATATTGCAACACAAGTAACTACTTTACGAGAAGAAGATTATCTTCATTATTTTTTGATTGGCTTAGACAACATGTATGGGTTGATTCGTGAACAATTATTGGCAAGAGATCCATTGCCAACGATTGATACTGCATACCAAGCTGTAGTGAATGCTGAGAGATTGAGAATAGGAGATGTCTCATTCTCTAAAGAAGTACAAGATAATGTCATGGCCTTTAAGGTTCAACCTTTTCAAAAAGGGAGCACTAGTAATTCTGATGCTAGTGTAAAGGTATGCAATCACTGTCAACAAGGAGGACATACAGAAGATGGTTGTTTCCACTTAATTGGATACCCATACTTGTGGGAGATAGACCACGAGGTGGGTTTGTCTCTGGTAGAGGAAATGGCAGAAGTAACAGGGGTGGTGGTAGAAATACTTGTGGACGTGGTGGTTTTGCATACGGAAGAGGTGAAAGAGGAAATAACAACACCAATCCTGTTCGTGCCCATAATTTAAGTATGTCAGCAAATCAGCCGTCGAGTTCAAGTGCAGGACCTGCAGATGGAGCCGGATTAGTTGGAGTGACAACAACACAACTTCAACAAGTGCTTGAATTTTTGAATTCAAACAAATCGAAAATACAGCTACAAGGTAAGAAGAATCGTGACTCCTGGATTATAGATACAGGGGCAACAAATCATGTCACATGCAATTTAGACGACATGATAGAAGTGAAGACAATCAAAAATTGTTCAGTGGGTCTACCAGATGGAAAGACTGCGTACTCTGATCGAATTGGAACTATTATTCTTCCTGGTGGTTTAAGGCTTGATAATGTTCTTTATATTATTAAGTTAAATTGTAACTTGAACTCAGTCACTCAAATGATTGATGAATCTTTTTGTGTTGTTCAGTTGACAAACAGATTATGTGTTACACAAGACCAGTGAACGAGGAAGGTGATTGGAGTGGGTGAGAGACAAGATGGACTATATTTCTTTCGTGGTGTTCCTCCAGTTAAAATGTTAGCAGTCAGTAGGGATTCGTACGAGCTGTGGCATCAACGAATGGGACATCCTTCAGAGAAAGTTTTACAGAAAATACCAGTTATGAGTGGTTCTTTTAGGAACAATAATAAAGCTTGTGATATCTGTGCACGAGCAAAGCATCGTAGAAGTAGTTTCCCTGTTAGCCAAAATAAAGCTGGTAGTTTATTTGAATTGATTCATTTGGATTTGTGGGGGCCTTACAAGACACCTTCGTCTTGTGGAGCTCACTACTTCTTGACAATAGTAGATGATTTTCAAGAGGTGTTTGGATTTATTTGATTAAAACTAAAACAAAAGTTGAATTAATGTTTCTCAATTTTGTTGCTCTTATTAAACATCAATTTGACAAGGAAATCAAATGTGTTAGAAGTGATAATGGAACATAATTTAATTCTTTGCGTGAATACTTTAAGTCTAATGGTATAATATTTGAGACATCTTGTGTTGGTACACCTCAACAGAATGGAAGAGTTGAGAGAAAACATCAACATATTATGAATGTGGCAAGAGCATTGAGATTTCAAGCCAACTTGCCAATAAAATTTTGGGGAGAGTGTCCATTAACTTCAACATACTTGATTAATAGAACACCAACACCTTTACTTGGGAATAAAACACCATATGAGATTATGTTTGGAAAATTGCCTCCATATGATCAGTTGCGTGTTTTTGGGTGCTTGTGTTATATGCATAATCAAAATAGCAAAGGTGACAAGTTTGCTAGTAGGGGAAGAAGATGTGTGTTTCTTGGATATCCATTTGGTAAGAAAGCATGGCAAGTGTATGATTTGGACACACACCAATTTTTAGTGTCCAGAGATGTGGATTTTTATGAACTGCAGTTTCCATATGTTGAGAGTCAAGATGAACAACTTACCAGTAATGCAATAACAAGTAATGAAGCGTGTTGGAGTGACGATGAGGATGTGGAAGAGTTAATGTTACCTAGAAGTGTAACTGAACTTACAGAAAGTAGTGAAGATATACAGACAAGTCCTTCGCAACCAATAGAAATAATAGAGGAAAATAGAAAAGAACAGATAGAAGAGAGAGAACAAGAGATAATATCGCATTCTAATGGTGACAATGGTTGTAGTACACCAACAGAGACAATGATAGATAACAATGTCAATGAGATGGGTAAGGGACATCGTAAGAAGATTCCTTCGACTAGACTCAGAGGATTGTGACGCATACAGTTCGAGAAAATAGTCAATCTTCTACTCAATCTGCACAATCATCTACCTCAGGTACACCTTATCCTTTAACATATTATGTTAGTTGTGATCGTTTTTCCGCTGTGCATAGAAAATATCTTGCAGCTATTAATGCAGCAAATGAACCAAAGAGCTTTAAGGAGGCTATGAAACATCCAGGTTGGCGAGCAGCTATGGATAAAGAAATCCGAGCCTTGGAAGAACAAGGAACATGGGAGTTGGTGGAGTTACCACCTGGAAAGAAAACATTAGGAAGCAAATGGATCTATACAGAAAAGAGAGATGAAAATGGAAATCTGGTACGCTTAAAAGCAAGGTTGGTGATCTTTGGGAATCATCAAGTTGAGGGTTTAGATTATAATGAGACATTTGCACCTGTGGCAAAGATGACGACAGTAAGGACTTTTCTGGCAGTTGCAGCTGTTAAGAACTGGGAAGTGCATCAAATGGATGTACATAATGCATTTCTTCATGGTGATTTGGAAGAAGAAGTTTACATGAAGATACCTCCTGGGTTTGCTAAAGGAAATCCTAATATGGTTTGTAGAATGAAGAAGTCGTTGTATTGCTTGAAGCAGGCACCTCGATGTTGGTTTGCAAAGTTATCAACAGCCTTGAAGAAATATGGATTTACACAGTCATATTCAGATTATTCACTTTTTACAATGAAGAAAGGGAAGATGCAACTTAACGTATTAGTTTATGTTGATGATTTAATTGTGGCAGGTAATGATTTGCTTGAACTTCATAAGTTTAAGACATACTTGGGTCATTGTTTCAAAATGAAAGATCTTGGGAAGTTGAAATATTTTCTTGGATTAGAAGTGGCACGTAGTAGACAAGGGTTTTACATATGTCAGAGGAAGTATGCTCTTGATATTATCATGGAGACTGGATTATTGGGAGAAAAGCCAGCAGAATTTCCAATATAAACAAATCATCATCTAGCATTGCCAAAAGGCTAAGTACTAGAGGATGTGGATAGGTATAGACGATTAGTGGGTCGTTAATATACTTGTCAGTGACAAGACCTGATCTTGCATATTTTGTGCATATATTGTCACAATTTATGGAACAACCCAGAGTAGAACATTGGAAGGCAGCACTCCGTGTGGTTAGATATTTGAAGAAAAATCCTGGACAAGGTATACTTTTACGATCTGATAGTCCTCTTCATTTGAAAGGATGGTGTGATTCAGATTGGGCAAGTTGTCCGACAAGGAGGTCATTAACTGGTTGGTTTGTACTTCTTGGTTTCTCACCTGTGTCTTGGAAAACTAAGAAGCAGGAATTTATACTGTGACAGTCAGTCAGCGTTATACATTGCGCAAAATCCAGTGTTTCATGAAAGAAAAAAACATATAGAAGTGGATTGTCATCTTGTCAGAGATGCAATAACAAGTAAGATTATGTCACCGTCATACACTCCTACAACGGTGCAATTGACAGATATTTTTACAAAAGCTTTAGGGAAAGCTCAATTTAACTCTCTTGTCAAAGATGGGCATTCGTGATCTACATGCTCCATCTTGAGGGAGGGTATTAGGAAACTATATCTTTCATAATTAGGAGTTTGATATTCATGTAAACAGAGCTATTCTAGGAAACGAATTCCTTGAGAGTCAAGACAATGCCAACTAATGTAATAGTATAAATACTTTTGGTTTTAATGAGAGAAGACACAACATTCAATCGAGTAATTCAACAATGGATGTTGGTGGATTGGCTTTAGCTTCTTTGCAGACAGTTCTAGAGGAGCTGAGAGTAATGGGGATTGAGTTCAGTGATTTATATATGCAGCTTGGGCTTGGGTTGGTAAGGTAACATTCCCCGTATGTCCATTTCCTTTTATCCATCGGGCCCATTGTAGGAGTGCCATCTTCGTCTACAAAAACAGAAATGGGCACCGTACCCCCAGATACAGGCACCCCAAACCTTATGGGCCACCAAAATGTTGAGTGCCCGAACATGCATGTCAGAACTGCCCTGAAACCAGGGGTTGTTATAATATTCTTGTGCTTCTCTTGCTCGGTATCTCTGGGTGCAGATCCGGAGAAGGGGATGCTAGGTGTGGACCATTTGGTTTACTGTGATGGACGGCTTGTCAGGAAAAGATGGGGATCCCAACAGACCTAGCTAAGTGTTTTATGAACACTGGTTGCATGTACTGGTGGAGAGATCTAGCAGCATCGTCACAAGCTGAAGAAGCTGCACCAATAGAAGAATTTGATTGATCTCCCCGGTGGCATTCAGATGGCTGATGATGATTGTGATAATGATCTAATATTTTGAAAACTCTGAAATAAGATTTCATAAGCCAAAAAACAACAAGTATCACAAAAGCAAAAAAAAAAAAAACAGGACAGCTCACACCCTAGTCTTGTTTCAGCACAGGATATCCCGGTGTTCCATAACTCCCCCAAACTCAAGCCTCGGTACACTTAAGACTTACCACTAGTCAAGGTCGCACCCTTGCTTCTCCCACCAAGAACCTCTTTCCAATGAAAGCTTCATAATACACTTCAGAATACTAATGCCTGTTCAGTTTCATCATTTAACAAACTCATTAGTGTATGTTTTACCCTAGCACACCTCTTCCCCTTGATATTTTTTAACAAGGAATTAAATTATTAAACCAATTAGGGTAGAAAAATGCCAAATGCAAGTGCAGACTGTAGAGTGGTTGAGCAATTAACCCTTACTTGGGCATTATGGTTCAGCACAGCAGCTGGAATGATTTCAGATTCAAAGTCGACTGAAATGGGAAGCCTTGACATCACGAGCTTTAGTAAAACATCTGTTCTAAACACATAGGTGCCCGTAGCCGCAAGGAACGGAAATCGAATGGCTTTCTCTGGAGGCAACCCCAATACAGTAGTGTCCACTAGCTGCAATATACCAACCAAGATTCCAGAATCTCAATCACGGTGAAACTATTACATTAGCTAAAGCAATAATCATTGAATAGCATATCAACTTGATCTCAGAGGTATCTCAATTTCAATAATCACCAGACAAAGTAAAGATTTTAATGAAAGAAAGATGACGATATCGTCCTACCATTGCTTTCAAATCATCCCCCTTTGGTTTTTGAGCAAATTGGGTGATGCGACCAGAACTGTCAACCATCATCAGTCCATAATCTGATGCAATGCTGAAAAATAATAGTTCATCTTGAGATGCAGTGCAACAAGCAACTATAGATGACATATCAGGCTAGGAAAAAGTAATACCTATCATCAATGGATACGCACGCAACACTAATATCAGCATTAGTATCGATATGCTTCTGCAACACAGCACCACAGTGATGTAAATTATTAAACATAAGGAATTGATTTAGTTATTTACATGTCGAGAAACTGATTAAGATACCTGCACAAAGTCCATGTAGTCAGTTCTGTAAATATGATCGCCGGACAAGATCATTATATTCTCGATATTCTTGTTCTTGGCATCCTATATATGCAAACAGTTCAAGATAAGGACTGTCTTAACACTTAATAATGGTAGTAGCCAACTATATGTCGGCAATTTGATTTGTCTAGAGACATTGTTCAATTTGATGAAATCTTAAGCACCTACCCATGTGATCCGTCTAAAGGCAGGAGTTGTTCCTTCGAACCACTTCTTTTCTAAATCTTCCGGTTTCTGAGTCGGAGCCAGGAGCTATTCCAGTGAATTATCAGAAAAACAATTAGCAAAAACATGCATAAGATAAGATTACATCCACCAAAACGTGGCTTCACTTTCTTTTAGGTGCAATTTTTGTAGTAATTGAATGAATCTAAAATCACGATAAG
The DNA here is from genome assembly GCA_023529015.1 of Papaver nudicaule. Classification (NCBI taxonomy): domain Eukaryota; kingdom Viridiplantae; phylum Streptophyta; class Magnoliopsida; order Ranunculales; family Papaveraceae; genus Papaver; species Papaver nudicaule. Next base: position 16,211 of record JAJJMA010146582.1, read on the forward strand.
ATGGGCATGCAGGTAATTGAAGTACTGAATCAAACCTCTATACATCCATCTTTAAAGTCCACACCATGCTGGAATTCGTGAACAGCTTTGCGAAGGCGGGGGTTGCGGTTGAGGGAAGCAAAAGTTAACTGAGTAAAGATAAATATATTATTTATGCCACTGTCGATGCAACTGCTAACTGGAACCTATTGATGAAACAGGAAAAAATCATTAGCGTGCAATTTAGACAGAAATACTACTAGATGAGCAACAGACAAGCACCAAATAATAACACTTATCGTAAATTTGATAGTGCACTACTGAGATGAATAAACCTGATTTTGTCTTCTAATGCTGATATCTCGATGGTTTGTAAGCCATTCAACGCCTCCGTCTAAAAGGAATGAAGATACAGGCTTTGTGTCAATCTCAAATGATCCACCCAAAATGATTGAAGCTACACTATTCGGGTCTGCTATTTTTGAAGCAATTTTCTTTGATAAAACTGGTCCTGGTTGGGTCTGCAATCAAAAATACAAAAACTTAACCCACATTTCATAATTAAGATTTTAATTTAATACAGGGAATCCCCTTCCATAATTTGATAATAAAATTGATTTGGTACACATTCAACATAATGATCCAAGATCAATGAAACTCTTATATTTTAAGAATCAAGTTAGATGATGTTTAAAGAGTTTAGACAATTATACCGATGAAACACAACCAATACCACCATTTCCTTTAATCGTTTTACCATTCCGAAATTCACTTCTCAAAAAGCTACTCTTTTTCAAAACCTTCTTGCTGTTTATTAAATTCCCTCGAATCGTCTCTCCCCAAAACCCGTTATCAACTCCTCCTCCTTTGCCAACTTTCACCAAATGGGTATTGGCTTGCAAGGTTGCCAAACAAGCCTCCATTACAAAAATAAGTACTTGAACCCTTAGAGCAAGCACTATGGTTCTCTATTTGGGGAGACTTTGCTATTGAATGG
>JAJJMA010146583.1:0-11481 GCA_023529015.1 Papaver nudicaule
ATAATTTTGTTGATTCGTGTAGGAATAGATCTGAGTAACTATAAATCGATGATATTAATGATTGAATTGGAATTTTGTATGTAGTTTTTTTGCTTTGGAGTTAAGGTATCGATTAATATACGTCTCGTTTCTTCGAAAAATCACATATTTTTTTGCGAAAATTGAAAAATTAGGTTTTTTTTTCTTTCAATTCATTGATTTCATGTTTTGAAATTGGGGATTTCTTAAAATTGGTTGATGTTGTCAGGTTGGAAGATCAGATGGCACTAAGAAATGCCGTAAGAATTATGTCCCGGTGGATTCCACTGTGCTACTTTTAATGTGGTTTTGAAGAATTCCAAACTGAAACAAGAGGTGACAGTAGAATCCATGTTCGTGTTCCGGTGTATTCATCATCCATTGAGGTAAAAAGAGAGATAGAATCCACTGCTTTCTTCATTATAACATTTTCGGTTCCGGCATGTACCGCAGTTTAGATAGATACTCTTGTCAACAATTCTATGGCACTGTATCAAATTACTATGTAAATAGTTTACTAACTGAAGGCACAATATTGGTCCAGTTGCTTAATAAATTGCAAGAGAAGTGGAGTACAAGTAACAAACAACCATACTCAGCAATGTATTCCAGTGTTTTTGCTGGAATTACTCTTGATCCAGCGCTTATGGTTATACCAATTGATGACCATATGGTTCACCGGGGCCACGGTGTCTTTGATACCGCAAGGATTGTCAATGGGTAAATTTCATATTACTTCTACCAATTGAACAATTTATACATAATGTTTTAGGCCAAAAGTTGTTTCAAGTTATACCTGTTTGCTCAAGTCTTATACTAAGAGTGACGAAGTTGCTATTAGATAGTTTATCGTTTTCCTTTTTCTCTGTTACTTGCAGATATTTATATGAGTTGGACAGACATCTAGACAGATTTATGAGATCAGTGTCACTAGCAAAGGTTTCATCTCCGTTCCCTCAATCCACTCTGCGAAGCATTCTTGTGCAACTAGTGGCCATTTCGCAGCGCAAAAATGGGTCGCTGAAGTACTGGCTAAGTGCTGGACCTGGAGATTTCTTGTTATCACCGTCTGGTTGCCCTACTCCTTCATTCTATGCAATAGTTATTGACGATGATAATAACTCGAAGTGCAAAGAAGGGGCGAAAGTGATTACATCAACCATACCTATGAAGCCACCTCTATTTGCTACATCCAAGAATGTGAACCACCTACCAAATGTCCTTTCGAAAATGCTAGCTGAGGAGAAGGGAGCTTTTGCTTCTGTATGGATTGATGACGAAGGGCACATTGCAGAGGGATCAAATTTGAATGTGGCTTTCATAGGCAAGGATAAAGAACTTCTGTTGCCTCTTCATTCGACAAAATACTCAGTGGGTGCCTCTTCTGTTGCCTCTTCATTCGACACGAACATGGATTCCACTGTTTCCTCTTAGTAGTGTTTTTCCAAGAGTTTCTATGAAATCCTGTCCTGTGGATGTGATGACTACTTTGATCAGGAAGAGGTAAGTTTTCAGCCCCTTTTGACGTTTTCCTTGATCACTTTTAGTCTTATATGCTTACATCACTTGTACTGCTGGTATGTGTAGAGCAGTATAAACCAACCCCCCTTTTTAAGTCATGTCGACAGCACCGACTTTCTAGTCCTGTTCAATAAAGATATGCATGAGCTTCCTAGAGTTCCTCCTGCTGGTAATGCAAAAGTTCCTGCTCTTGCTTGTAACGATCGCCCATGCTTTTAGGAGGTTCCCTTTAGTGGCGAAAGATTGGAATAGTAGTTTTTTTTAGTTACACTTTTATTCCCTTCGTGTACCACTAGGTACTGCTGGACCTTTGGCTTTAGCTACTAGTGGAGCTTCTAATGGTTTGAAATGGGTCTAATTTGTGAAATCTTTTGTTGTTGTTGCAGGTTGCCAAGCCTTCGAAGTATGGTGTGGTGGTTACAAAGGAAGCAACTGGAAATGTTAAGGATGTACATATCTTGGTCTGTGTTTGGTCTGTGTTGAACAATAGTGTGCAAGTTTTTTTTGGATTTTCTTTTGTTGTACATATGCTTCTTAGCATCCCTCTTGTAAATTATCTTCAATACTTAATAAATATTATTAATAATACCTGTTTAAATTAGAATCAAAGTGCATTTTCTATAATTTTTTTTCCTAATTAATATTTGGACACAACTCTTGAGATGAGTTGTGTGAGCACATCTTCACAACTCAATTAGGAGTTGTTCAAGATAGGGGCTACAACTATATCTATATCTGCTACTCTGAAATTGAGTTGTCAAAGATCAGATGACAACTGCTCTTGCAGTTGTCAAAAAATGTAATACTACAGAAATAATGGTTGTCATATCTATATCTGCTACTCTGACATTGAGTTGTGTAAGAAAGTCCTACAACTAACGCCCGAGTTGTCAAATAGGATCAGACAACCTATCAATGTGTAGTGAAATTCTGATCGACTACTCCAGTAAATGTAGTGAAAGAGGTCTACTCACAACTATTGGTAGAGTTGTGTGAGACATTTCCCAGTAATTCAGATTAAGTTTCACAACTGAGTCAATGGTGGTACAAAATAAAATGACAACTATGTTGACAACTCATAGTGAAGAGTTGTGAAGATTTGAGGACCTTCTACACCCCCCCCACCCCCCGCTCTGTGAGCAACCCACTGGATGGAGTTGTTGTATAGTGGACGACAACTGTTTTCAGGGGTTGTCGATTACTATTTTTCCCGTAGTGTTAGTTGTTATTATAAAAAAATGCGTCGACAAAACCTTGCCTTCAAATGCTCGCATGAGGAAAATGTCCTAATTAAAAACTTTTTCAGCAATAAACCATGAAGTAAAATTAAAAACTTTTTCAACAATTAAAAGCGTGTGACAACTATAGTAACTAAACAACGACAAACTAACTCCATTAAAATACATGTTTAAAACACTTCATCCACAAACACCGTCATAAAAGAAAATTTTCCCAACAATTACTTCCAAAACACGTCCATGTATTGCATCAATAACAACATATATTTCTCAAATATCTTTCTCCATCACTTCAACTCGAACACATAACATCTTTTTCAATCATAGAGGAAAACACTTTCTGAATTATGTAAAATCTGAATTTATAACTTCGTTGATGTACTCACTTGAATGTGAATATCACTTAATTTAAAATATATGCCTCTTAGCTTTTCACTCATTATCACAATTTTTCTTAGCCGCTTCGGCACATCTTCACCCTTTCTCTTAGTCGTGGCGGACCTCTCCATCTTTTCTACTAAAGGATTTAGGGAGTGTGTTCAATAGATCAAGGATACTAGGCTGTGAGTTCAAAATGAGGCACTAAGTGATGTGATATATTTCAATCCTGATAGAAGTATTCTTCACCTTGAAGACAGGAAATCGCGGGAATATCATATTCGCAAAAGTTTGCTATCTTCAATGACAAAAAGGACATGAAGCGGTGAATGAGAGAAGCGGGGTTTTAAAACCTGGAAGCACAAAGATCTTAGATGTGATTCAACCTTTGCAGAATTAAGGGGTATCATTCTCAGAGCACCATTTGAGTGTAGTATTTGTAAGAAAATCCATGGTGATTCTATCCTGGATATTAACGAACTTATTGGAGATCTCGATAAGGCCAAATTATTGGCAGGAAACTTGTACTGAAGTTGAAAAATACTACTTCCAAATTTAGAGATCTTAGATATCCAAACCTTGGACATCAACAATACAAAGTTTCTACGAAAAATTGCATGCCTCTTACAGGAAATGCGAGAATCAATCTTAACTTGTTGAAGGGTACTTTACTGACTAACAGACAAAGCATCTTCAAGTTGATAAAAGATTTAAAAAACAAGTTATTGACAACATCCTCCAAGACAACCATTTGGTTGAATCATTCACTATTTGAATTGGTGCCCTTGTCGAGGTCGTGGTGGTCTTCTTGGAGGTCCCAATGTTGAAAGTTGTTAAGAGTTCAAACTTTTGAAGAAGATTCGTAATAATAGAAGACCATGAAAAGTGAACGAGTTGGTGTGTTTCTTTTAAACTTAGATCTCTATAGTACTGTGGTGTGATTTTCATGTCATATATTGTAGGTCAGGGATTGTGTCATTAATAACCACGTCATTCAGGATTTTTTAATATTGTTATATAGTTTGATGCTTCTTAGCATGTTAAAAACTGAACTAGAATTTCCCTTTAAATGGATACACGACTTATCTAAAGAACCATCGAATGTTTTCTGACTATACGAATAATTTGAAAATTCATCCAGACAACTTTCATCTATAACCCGAGATAATTCTTTCTTTCATATAAAAATAGACTAAGAAAAAGGTCGGCGGAGAAAAAAGCGTAGAAAATAAGTCTCATAAACAAGATAGTAAAGTTTAAGTTTGAAAACGCTTCTTTGGACGTAAACAAAATAATATATCATTATTAAAACAAAATAGTTGTGGTAAAAGATTTGAAAAATTATCTTATTTACAACGTCACAGAGAAAATCTTTCGTAATTAAACAATAACAAACAATAAGTCGAGAAAAAAATATTATAAATAAATAACAACAAAATAATTATTATAAAGATACGTTGTAACACCTTGTCTGCAAATACCTGCATGGGAAAATATGTCGAAATTAAGCAACGATAAACTGAGTTAATGTAAGGCAGTTATTAACAAATACAAGTACAAAAAAGTTATATCATAAATGATAGGCAGTTTCCACATCAAGCTTGAGCTCAAGGAAATATCGTCCCATCATGTTTATAGTTAAGACGGGCTCGTTCTCTCTGATAGTTGTCGAAGAGCAATCTCAGTTTAGAAACGAACACCCTCCACAGAGTTCACAACAACTACTGCACCATCCGTTATCCTTAAACATGTTTTATTTTCCGCAGAAAAGTCTATATGACCAGGGCAGTCTATAATACTTACGTCATTTGACTCACATGATCAATCAGCAGCAGAAAATGACCCAATACACGAACCACACAAGATTCGTGTTAGCATGCTACTGCATCACAGACAGATATATATAGGTGCAAAATTCCTAGTGGAAACATGGAAATGGCTATTAATAGCCTTTAAACACAAAACCTAGAAACTAAATCATTCTAAACTAGCTTAAGAGAACAATTCCAGCCCAAATATCTCCAATATCAAAAACCCTTATTATCTAACAATTCTGATTTCTGACTACTTATTAAAAAACGAAGAAAATTTATACCAAGTTTTTTTAATCAGCAAGATTTACGGGATCAAGATAACACAATTTATGTATATTAATCTGGAAATGACCATGTACTAAATAACAAATTCAAGATTGATTAAACAACGAATTCAAGATTGATCAAACAACGAAGAATAAACTAGAGATTCAAGATTGATTAAACAACATAGATTAAACAAGACCGATTAAAAAAAGTAGAGTAAATGAGATAGATTAAACAAGAAATACATGAAAATTTTACTAGTGTACTAGTTTCATATACCTTTTTATTCAATTTATGATGGTGGCTTTCTTCCTACTTTGAGAAAGAAAGAGATAGAAAGAGGAGAAAAAAATGAGAAAGGAAAATACTTGGTGAAAAAAGAAATTTTGTTCTTAAAAGTGTAGAGGGAGAGGGGGAGGAGTGATATTTGTTTGTAAGAACGAACGAAGTCTAAACAAATTGAAAGGATAAAAAGATGACTCTTAGATTTTAAATCTCTTGATTGTGAAACCACCATGAGGGCATTCACTCTCTTAAATGTGAAAATCACTTAATTCAAAACATATGGCGTTTAGATTTTCACTCATGAGCACAACTTTTAAAAGTATCTACAATTGGTTGAGACCCACCTTAATGAAAATCCAAAAGAATGTCTAGACCACATGTTCGAGGTTCAAAACACCAAATGTTTTTTTGACTATATATGTAGGAATACTTTGAAGTTCATTCAGACAATCGTCATCTTTAACCTAAGAAGTTCTTTCTTTCATATAAAAACTAGAATAAAAAAATAAAGTTGTCGAAGAAAAGAGTGTAGAAAAAAAGTCTTCTAAAAATGATAGTAGAGTTAAAGCTTAAAAATACTTATTCTTACGTCAACAAAATTATATCATCGGAATAAAAAAGGTCCGCTGAAGATTTGAAAAATGATCTTATTTGCAAACGACGCCATAGAGAAAACCTTTATTAATTGAAAAATATCAAACAATCTAAGTCGAGAAAACATATACAACAAACTAATTGCTATAAAAGACATGTTGCAACACCGATGACAAACTAACTGCATTAAAAGACATGTTAAGAATACCTCTCTAAAAAAAACGACATGTCATAATTAAACATAAACCAACTATGTTAAAAAGGCGTGCTGAAAGTACTTCACTAAATGTGCATAGGCATAAAGAAAAATCATAAACAACTAAAAAACAACAAGTAAGTGAGTTAAACTCATGTTGGAAATATTATCCTGATTAAAGTTTGTCAATTATAATTTGTTACAATTAGTCGATTTTGATCATTTTCATCGACAAATTGTGAAAATATGATGCGAGGTGATAATCAAGATAATTGGTCGTTGCCTTGATTATGGCATAATAGAAAATTACTAAATTTTCCTGATTTTAGTAATGACAACTAATTAAATTTGTGATGGCGACCAACATAATAAGTACACCGGACCCTATTTGTGTTTCTATTCTAGTGCAAATAAACATGATTTTTTAGGAATTAAGGATTTTGACCGAAACATATGTGGATGATAACATTGATTTCTTTGTTATATGTGACGTTTAAGAAGTAAATCTATTGAAATATTTTGATTTTACTCTTACCAAAGTAAAATCGTCTAGCTTCGTCATTGATGATAACTGATAGATTATAATGTGTATATTTGGAAGGCTAACATATGTACCAGGTACTAATGCTATCCTAGATAATGTGATCATCAATACAGGGATTATAATGTGGTATATTTTGAAGGCTAGATGTACTAAAGCCTATGAAGGGTTGCCGCTAACTCCTGCTTTTATCTTAATTAGTTCAGATTCAGCTATTTAAAACTAAATGGTCTAAATGCTCTGTAGTTTCTAACAATACAGGGAATGCAGGTACAACAGAACTGCAAAATGGCAGCCTCCACCTAGTTCAGTGGAAAAACTGAACTTTGATGTGAGTTACCATAAAGGTTTTAATAAATGTGGCATTGGACTAATTATGCGTAACAATGCAGGGGTCTGCAGTGGGACAATATCTCTTCAAGGAAAAATAGCTAATGAGGAACAAGCTGAAGCATTTGGAGCTCTGAAAGCAATACAATGGGCAAAGGAGAAGAAGATATCCAAGCTTCAGCTAGAAGGCGACAGTGGCAATGTTGTAGCTGTCATCAATGGGAACTTTTCTGCTATCAAATGGACTACAAATCCATTCATTTTAGATTGCATTTCATCACTTTCTATTATTGAATCTTGGAGTTGTAATTATGCTCCAAGGGAAGCAAATAATGTGGCTCATCTTCTAGCTAAAGAGGCGTATGAAGAGTCTACCAGTATTGTAAGGGTGAACAATTTCCCAGTCTGGTTAACAACTTCAATTGAAGTAGACACTGTAACTTGATTCTCCCATCAATGAATTATTTTTCCTAGTTATTTAGACTTTTTCGTTAGCTCAGAGGGTGCGACAGGGGGACCCTCTCGATCCCATGTTATTTTCATTGACTCTACACCCATTGAATAGAATTGCAGATTCGTGCTCTTTGGATTTACGACCTGGTATTTAGACGATGGGACCTTGGTCGGGGTAACATTGATATTGGTGGCCAAGGCCTTGGATATTATTCAGCGATAAGGTGTTTCTTTGGGGTTGCATCTTAATGTCTCGAAGGGTGAACTTTTTTTGGCTACAGTTGATAGTAGAGGTTTGGTGGAAGGCATTTTCCCGTCTCACATATGCCGACCTACGAAGGGAGTTAAGCTGTTAGGAGGACCTGTTAGCCTGAACCCCCAGTTTTGTAAGAATATGGTGGTTAACAGGGTACATAAGACTACAGCCTTGATTGATGCTATACAGAAGCTCAAAGATCCCCAGGGCGAGCTTTTACTGTTGAGCAATGATTCTAGTGTCTCTAGGCTATACTTTGTTATGCGAACAACTAAGACTGGGTATTTGATAGAAGCACAAGTGACTTTCGACAATCACCTTAAAAAGTTTCTCAGACATCTTGTTACAGGAGATGGTCAGGCTTTGGTCTCCTACAACAAAGGCTTGCTACACTCCGTATCAAATATGGTGGACTGGGTGTGTAAACCATGGAGGATACCATGCAATACTTCTTTTTGGCATCTTGTTTCCAAACGAAGGCTCAGCAGGAGAATATTTGGAGGCATCCTGGTCTGTGGTTTGAGCCCAAGTTTTGATCGTGCACTCACCCTATACAAACAGGTATGTGGTATTGAGAATTCTTCACTATGCGTTGATGATATTGCCCCCCATTCTATGAGTTCTTTGGCAATCGAATACTTCGATGCAGTGAAGAGAGATTTACCTGATCGCTTTGTTATGACGGAACGGGATTCAGCCTTATGGCAGAGTAACAGGAGCAAACATGCGCAAGACTATTTAATGGCCATTCTGATTGCTAGGCTTAACCAAAAACTCGGGTGTCGACATTTTAGAGCTATCTTGCGTTATAGGCTTGGGATCCCTCTTTTCGAAGAAGGAGACACTTGCACCAGTTGCGGCAGGGGGATGGATATATTTGGGGACCATGCCTTTCATTGCTCAAGTGGTATTGGTCTCAAATACAGACATGACCTGGATCGTGATACCTTTGCTGATATTTGTTATCGTGCGGTTGTCCCGGCTATGAAGGAGATTGATTTGAGGTTCATCTTAGATACCTGAGTAGCTTTGAAGCCTGCGGACATCTTGGTGTATAACTGGCATAATGGGTATGATGAGTGTATGGGTGTATGGATATCACAGTTGTTTCACCTTTTACAAGCGTTGGGGTGCGCGCTTTTGTTCCTGGCAAGGCAATTGGCAGTGCAGTCGCTGGTAAAAAAGACAGATATTTAGAGAAATGTACCGCTCAGGGATTTGGTCTTGGTATGCTGGCTTTTACCACTTTAGGGGAGACACTATGGAGTTTCTGAAGAGATGGCGCAATTATATGACGAGCCATGATACGAATGTCATAGTGGGAAATTTTCTCTTTCATAGGACTGGGGTTGTTCTTCAAAAAAGGGATTAGAGTCCAGCTTGTTGTCAGGCTTCCATCAACTTCTTGTAATTTTGTTAATTTTGATTCTGATTAATAAATAAAAATCCACTTTTCTAAAAAAGAAAGAAAACAAAAACAGTAAAAAAAGAAGAAAAACAACAACAATAAAAAAAAGATAGATTAGTCGGTAGCTTTCTTAACCTCGGATCAAATATATGATGATGATATAATGATGATCAAATAAAAAGTTGCTACAATATACTTTGTTCGGTAATTCACGAGTAACACTCTCCAAAATCATATTGGAAGCCTTTTAAGATCAAGAAATGCACACTTAAGCCCAACCCAGAATTTAGGTGTTACGTGTTGGGCTTATGAAATTGGCTTGAACGTCTAAGGGTCTCCATAGCCTAAATAAATATATGTACTATTCATATTATTGATCGGTGAGTTTGATTTCTGGAGTTCGGCGTAAGGGAAGCAAGTAAATCATCAAATGGCAGGTAACGATCGATAAGCTAGAAAAAAGGCCCAAAATAACAACCACAAGCCTAAGCCCAAGTTAGGGTTATGTGCTTGGGCATGAATTGGTCACATACATTTGCAAAGCAAAGCAAAAACTAGCTTTTTGTTGATGCGCTGATTTTGGCACTGCACGTTTTTCTTTGGCACTTCAAAGGGTGACAAAATGGGGTCATCAAAACCCAAAACCAAAATCCCCTTATAAAACGTGACAGTTTTACCTTTTAAATTTAGTTTAGTGTTAGTGTTTGATTATCATCAGATTAGTGGTAATCATGATCATAATCTATATAGTTAAGTTAATAAAAATTTTAGAGAGAGAAAATCAGTTTGTTTTTGATTTTAGAAATCATTTAGAGAGAAAGAAGGAGAGGGAAAAAAAAACAAAGGAGAGAAAAAAAATCTCAAAGCTTTGATTCACTCAACCAAAATGAGTGATTCAAACACCGATTTCGAGCTACCGGAGACTCCAATAGATTACAACAACAAAATCTATTGTCCAAACGAAGATTTTTGTGATTGTTGTGATTTGGGCGGTTTTGTTTACGCCTTGGTTTGGCCTCAGAATTGAGAGTTTACGCCTCAAGATTCTTCCCAAGTGAGGCGTAAAAAATTGAATTTACGCCTTGCAACCAAGCCGTAAAAGATGCCCTAGTTTTGCCCTAGAATGTTTTACGCCTACCAAACCAAGGCGTAAACGTAAACATTTTGAAATGTGCTCACAAAAATGTAACCGTAAACATCAAAACCAAGCCGTAAAAAAAAATTGGGGGCGTAAAAAAATGAATTGGGGCATGAAAACTGAATTGGGGGATAAAAAAAATGAATTTTTTGTTTTTACGCCCTAATTTTTTTGTTTCACGCCCGGATTCATTTTTATGCCCCAATTCATTTTTTTATGCCCAATTCAGTTTTCATGCCCCAGTTTATTTTTTTACGCCTCCAATTTTTTTTTTACGGTTTGGTTTTGATGTTTACGGTTCACATTTTTGTGAGCACATTCCAAAATGTTTACGCCTCGGTTTCATATGAAATCCAAACCGTAAAACCAACTGGTGCGAAAAAAAACAATGAATCGAGACAATGAATTTTTCCTTGAGAATGTTTTGCAATTGCAAGGAACTCGGTTTACGCACAAATTACGTCTCTAAGGGTTAATTTTGTTTTCGCCATCTTTAATTTTAATCGAGACAATGAATATTTCGTATCGGCGATGAATCGAGACGTACCCCATGTTTTCAATCATGGGAACGTAAACTGTTTTTGTTTTTGTTTTTGAGAAGGAGAAGATGAACCGTAAGTTTTTGTTTTAGGAGAAGGAGAAGGAGAGGGATAAGATGAGAAGAGGATATAAGGTAAATTAGTTTTTGTTTTGAAGGGTAACTTAGACTTTTCATACCTATTTAGACATCCCTTATAACTACCCTTTGGATGGTTTTATTGTTTTGAAGTGCCAAAGAAAAACGTGCAGTGCCTTGTTGAGTTTCTTCTCAGATTCTTTCTTCAGGCATTTGGTAAAGGGATTCTGTCTTCTTAATGTAATGTTTCCTTGGCATGTTAACTACGGGAGGATCTGGATGTGTACTAAACATGCATAATTCTTATAACGGGTCTGCCGGACATGGTTAAAATTGGCATCAAGGAGGCAGAGTTCTACTGTGTACGTTACGTTTATATATTGTGAGCGCAAAAACCTATTTGTTTAGATCAAGAGCTCACAATCAAT
>JAJJMA010146589.1:0-26778 GCA_023529015.1 Papaver nudicaule
CCAGTAAATGGGGAAACTATAGTGACGTCAAAACAAGTGTCTCGACCGTCTTCCCAATTATGCACCAAAATGTCTGCGGGACGTGAGCTACCACCGTCATGGGTGAGGAAACCTAAGGAGGCTTCAACCCTAGCAGACACACCTGCACGGTAACAAATGTTCGCAAAGGTGTCGCGAACGATGTTGTGACGATGCTTGGGTCCAACCTCAGTTGCGCAGTGTACGGCGTGATCACCATAGATGTCCATTCCGCGGCCACAACATGTACAAGGCTTGTCCTGAGCATATAAGGGTATGCCAAGCCTGTAGCATAGCACAACATTGAATTGACGCGGCCCGAATTTCTGTCCAAGTCCGTCTGCGGGTATAGCTAGAAGGTATTCTTGGGCATGAACCTTCTTATTGCTTTGCCACAAAGCCAATTCCCGTTTAGTCATGTTGTACGTTGTTGGCATCTCCTGAGTAACAGCTGCAAAGTATTGAATCGCCAAGGACTTCATAGGATGGGGGGCTGATTCACTTATGCATTGTAGGGACTCAAGACGGCTAACCTGCACGAACCTGTCACTGACTTGTTGAATGGTTGGGCCTGTAACTGCGACTCCAGACTGCTCAAGGATGACACTCTGCAGTTGTTTAGTTTGCAGATGGGAAGCAAGGTAGCAGTAGTGTGATGTATCACCCATGGAGTAGATTCCCAACCCTCCCTCGCTGATCGGTAAAGTGGCTAGACGATGCTGTAGAGAACCATAACCAGGGCCATCGCCGGTTATGAACTGTTGCAGGTAGCTAGAAAGGTAAGAATCAAACATCAACTGTGCATCAAGCAGGTGAGCTGGTGGTGTGGTGCGCATGGTAAAGTAGAGTCTTGAGACTCCTGTGCGTGTTGGGAACCTAGCCACAAGCTGGGTTCCAACCCCTTTCTGAATAGCCAAACCTATCCTAATGAAGAGGTAATTTCCCACATTAACAGTAGAGTCATGCCTAGTCACGAAATTCTTTAGCCTTTGTAGAAATTCCACAGTCTCGTCTCCAAGCTCACCCAAGGTGGTAAATGCTAGGGTGCCAAAATTATAACCATTTGACCTACAAATCTCCAAATATTTGCTGCGTTTCTTCTCGATGGCTCTAGTCAAAGCAAGTCCTTGTGTGAAGGTTTGTACACCTCCACCAGCGAATGGCGAAATTCCGGTGACGTCGAGGCAAGTATCACGACCGTTCTCCCAGTTGTAGACCAAAATGTCAGCGGGTTTTAAGCCACCACCCTCGTTCGTGAGAAATCCTAGTTGGGCTTCGATTTTGGTGGAGACTCCTGCTCTAAAGCAAATGTCGGCAAACGTATCACGGACGATGTTGTGGAGCACCTTGAGCCCAACTTCACTAGCACAATGTAGCGCATGATCTCCATAGGTATCCATATCTCTTCCACAGCATAAACATGGGCTACCTTCAACAAATAGCGGTACACCAAGCCTGTAGCTTAACACGGCATTGAAGTGACGTGGACCATAGTCTGTCCAAGCCCTTCAGCCGGTATAGGGAGAAGATAGTCTTGAGCATGCTTTAACTTATTGCTTTGCCATAACACTAGATCCCTCCTGGACATATTATATGTTGTAGGCATGTCTTTCATCACCGTCGCAAAATATTGAACCGCCAAGGCTCTCATAGGATGGGGGGATGATTCATTAACACTTTGAGGTGATTCGAGACAACTGACCTGCACAAAATTAGCTAAAGCTTGCTGGTATGTGGAACCAAAAACCGGCACACCTGACTGCGAGAGAATGACGCCTTGTAGCTTGTGGGTCTGTAGATAAGAAGCTAAGAAACCATATCGTATGGTATCCTGCATTGAGTAGATACCCAGACCACCTTCCCTTATTGGAAGCGTGGTTAGTCTTTGCTGCAACAAACCATACCCAGGGCCATCACCAACAATTAATTGTCTCATGTAGTTGAACAAATGAGTGTCATATACTGTCTGTGCTTCTGTCATATGAGTTGGGGATGTGGTTCGCATGGTGAAATAGAGGCGAGAGACTCCGGTGCAGTTTCGCAAAAGAAGTAGCTCACACTGAGGGTCATCAAGAGTATGAACTGCATTCACTAAGTCAATGGTTTTCTTCACTCTAGCTACCACCATGTCACTACAGTATTGCGGATGTAGGCTCACAGGAGCACCAAGTAATTTCACCCCTGAAGTTGTTCTTCCAATGTCAGTTGGGAAACAACTGCCATCTGTGCTCCTGACATCATGGGTTGGCCAATAAACTACTGTTTTTTGAACATTCAGGTGTAAACCCACAGTCTTCCCCTCATTCTGGATAGTGTGAAAGGACTTAGACACCATTGCAGTATCACCAATAATGGTGCCGTCGTCTAGGTACCACGCATTGAGGTCCAACTGACATTCATGTGCTATCTTCAAAACAAGGGGGTGTAAGGTCAGAGCAAAGAGCAAGGGCCCTAAGGGGTCACCTTGCTGTACACCCATGGCCGAGGACAAGATAGAAGATCCATAATACAATCTAGCAGGTTGAGAATAGCATAGTTCAACCCACCTGGAGATGCTAGGGAATTTGGATCTTACTTCTCTTATCATCGCAGATCTGTCCACCATATTGAACGCATTCCGGAAGTCTACCTGCAGCAATGTCATTGTGTTGAGGACACCTTTCTCTTCCACAATACGGTTAACAGCGTGCACAATTGCTTCGCCTCCACAAGGGACGCCAACCCCAAATTGGAAGTCTCCTAAGTATCTTGTCATCTCCGCACTGACTGAAATTGCTGCTGCTTTAGAGACCAAGCGACGCCAAATGGTGCCCACTGCTATAGGCCTGATGCCTCCATCAGGTTTTAACAAGGGGGTGAGAGGAGCACTTGCTAGATATTCAGCCAATTCAAGAGGACATGTACCTGCTAGTAGGAGATTGACAATGCCTGTGATGGAGGATAAGAGGTCATCTGACACTGCTGCTGCAGGGCCACTAAGAGCATCTAAAAAATGCTATGAATGCAAACCATCTCGTCCGCAAGCAGTGCCCTTTGGGAAGCTTTTAATTCTGCTGAGGACAACCTCCTTGCTAACAGATAAGGGTGCTACACCAATTGGTTCTGCTGGCAAAATGGGTGGAGGTGCAGGGGGATGCTTGAGGCGCAGTTCATTCAAAGTACCATCAGTTTGAGGTGCAACACCTGTAGATGTGAGGACTCGAATAGCCGCAGTGTATGTACCTTGGCTTAGTTTCCTCTTACATAGCTATTTGTTGATCTCTTCTTGCGGTTTCTTCTTAACTGACTGGTGCTTTTTGGGTTGAGTGCTGTTGTTCAGTATGCCCTGGATGAGAGTAGTGAATCCATCTGCTTCTCTCCACACTGCTAGAGCTTGGTGGATAGACCCCAATTGTAGTCGTCTGCGCATGCCTGACCTTGCTTCTTCTCGATTCTTAGGAGTGTAATTGGTCAAAACGCAGATAGGGAAGAGTAATAACTGAACCCATACTGAAACATCCATAGGATGTAGAAGCACCCTGTCCATACATTGCTTGAAAGCTTTGGAGAATCCTAACCTGCAGTTGGATGGAATGTGTTGAACTGTGTTGATCTGAAGAAGAAGAATCCTATCAAGCAAATCAACATTGAACGATATCGGCTGTTCCTCAGCATTGGTGGGAGCATCAGTCTCATCTCCATTTGAAACTCCTGCAACAACAGCTTGTTCTTTAGGCCTAGGTATGTCAGAGATGAGAAAAGCCAATGTACCTTCCTCGTCGATAGCAGGTGCAGGTGTTATGATGGGATGCGCCTTGCAGTCTTTACTCCATGTATGGAGACTCATACAAGTGGTACACAACCAGTGTTTGATATGGGAGAGTACTGCTTCCCATCTTGCAAAGACAGTGGCGTTATTTGCAATCCTCTGTCTGCAAGTATCATTCCCCACACCATTATCAAAGTGCCTGTCATCAAGATGACGACCTAGTGATGTTCTTGCCAGCCCTCTCCCTTTAACACCATTACTACATCCATCATACCCACGGAAATGGCAATCTACTTGAACCCCTTGAATGTGTTGGGTGGTGGAAGATGTTCCAGGGGTAGAATGCTTATCAAAATTATCAAAACTTCACAAAGCCCTCATCTCTTTTTATTAATCTTCTTCTCAACTTTATTCGTTTCTCATCTTTTGCAATCTCCGTATTGCCTTCTACTTATCCGTTCTACATTAATATATATACCTCAATCCCCTAGTGATATATCTCACGCATCCTCCTTTGTGCATATTCCAAGTAAAACCTGCTCAAGGTGCTCTGTTCTGTGATGTCTATCTTTTTCTGCTCTGTCAAGCTAAGTCGTATGGGAGTTATACTTCTAGGAAAAGCGTGGTCTATTCCCTGAATGCTACTTCTCTCTCCAGAAATAAGTAGCGCTGGAAGTATAACTAGCAGTCTGGTGTTCAATAATCCAGCGCAGAAAAAGTTGATTTGGCGCTCTACCATTCAGCGCAGGTTCGGATATTCTCAGCATCTAATCTAGATCGTCAGATCTAACGGTCCAGATGCTTGCGCTCTAGTATTCAGCGTAGCTCCGCTTGATGATTCAGCGGCAGACTGATAAACTACAACTCCTAAATAGCATTCGCCATAAGACTCAGGGATGTTAGATAGATGATGTGGAGGGTAAACTATAACTGTAAGTAGCACTCCCATAAGACTAAGCCATAGGGAATGTTATGGTCGCATTTGTAGTTTCCAGCTGGGAGATTTGTAAATATAGTTTATCAGTCTAGAGAATATTATCAGTAACGATTCTTCGGTAAATATATGCTTTTTTTTTTTGGTAAATCCCAAAATTGTATTAATAACACGAAAGGTAACATGATAATGTTACATAAAAGTAGCTTCAAGAAAAGAGACATTATGTCCCAAAAACTTATAAGCTACGGAAATCTGTAATAAGGTACATAAGGAAACTCAATGGCAAATAAAAATCAGGGCGACCAACAAAATTGTTGCTAACCATTTCTTGCAAATCAGAACCTCTCTTTGCCATAATATCCGCTGCAAAATTAGCTTCTCTGTGGGTGTGCACAAATCGAATCCTGTCATAGTAATCTCTAACTGCTCTCCATCTACTAATAAAATACCAAGGAATAACATTGCCTTGAAAAGCCTGAATAGCACTCATAGAGTCCAACCTAATAAGAATATTTTTGTTTCCCCATTGGGCTACCCATTCAAGACCAAAGATAACTGCCAACACTTATGTCGTATAATTATTCTGGAAACCCAAGCCCATTGAAACTGCGCCCAAAACAGACAGGTTTGAATCCCTCGCAACAACGCCCAGCCCAGCCAAACCTGGATTATTCTCTACCGCCCCATCAACACATATTAGAACCTCCACTAGTGGAAATCAGCCCCTAAACGACCCTGAATAGGGGTGGCGTACAAGCTAATAACGACCCCTAGCCAGCGTCGACAGAAGCGTCGTGAATAAAGCGTATTATAATTGAACGACTCATCGGCTAGGGTCACTGAACAGCGACCCCCATCAAGCGTCATTACCCAAGGAACGACAACAACGGTTCATGAGGGTCGTTCCTTGGGTTTTCAAATAAAGAAAATAGAATCAGATTTGCATGCAGTCAGAATGACTGAGCTGAAACAAATCTGATTCAACGTGGAATTAGATTCAGATTGGCTGACTGAGGTGAAATAAATCTGATTAAACCTGAAATTGAACTCTAATTACAATGTAATGAAATGACCATTATAATAAAAATTCATTGTATTCAAAAGACCAGTAAGTCAGAATTACATAAAACAAGAGAGCATACATGTGTTTACTGATTTCTCAACTCACTTGAAGCAGGGGAAGAGTCTTTTCATACTTGGATGAAATTGTCTCAGCTTCACTGCTTTCCCTGGTAAAGTTTATTAAAGTTCAACAAAGCAAAGAAAAGTCCCAACTTCTAACTGCATGAAAAGGTAATCAAACAAAGCTTTTAAGACCACCATTGAAGATTCAACTACCCGATAATTATCAACACTGAAGGTAATCAAGTTAAAATAAATTAAACCCAATACAATCAGTAAATTACAAGATCTAAGGTGATTCAGAACAATTTAAACAAAAGCATTTAGTTGCAATCAAAGAACCTATCAGTTCTAGTTATGTATCATCTTACAGGTACAAAATACTAAATTAAGATCCAGCAAAGGAAATGAAATTTATATCCATGGCAATAGAAACATTTACGTGTGGGCAAACAACATATAAATTTACAAACAAAGTACGGTACATACGCTGTAAAATCAGAGGTTTCTCCATTTTTCAGCATGGCGGTAGAATCTGAGTCATTCACAAAAACATTAGTCTTCAATGTCAAAGACATAAAGACAATCTCACACAACAATATGAAATTTAGACATCATAATTAGATGAAATTGAAACATACGATTCTTAAGTAAATTAGACATTCAATATGAACAAGAGCCAAAACCTGACCTTCAGTAATAAAATCAGTTATGAGCAACTAAAACAACTCCATGATCTTTAAAGACATCACCCTGCATAGAAACAGCAGCACCACTAGATGAATAAGTAATAACTAAACAACACTAACCAGGACAAGAAACAAGATAAATTGTTTGAACAAACATTGTACAAATGAAAAGATTTAAAGAAGAAGCAACAATTAAATCAAACTTATTCTCACATCTACCACTAAAATCTAACACAATAGAACTATTTACATTCTCATACGAGGATGTTTTCTTCCTTTAAGACATACCAGTCTCCATCATCATCCTTCCAAGCAGCTACCTAAACATTTCAAGAAACAAACATCAGACATATGAACAACGAATACAACCTATCTCTAAATATCAAATCCAAAAAATCAATCATAACAATAGATAAGACCATCACAACAGATAACCCTACATACAGTACCTAAATCGCAATAAAACCAAATCCCCAAATCAAAACCCTAAATCGCAAACAAATCTAAAATATCCCAAAATTAAAACCCTAAAACATGAATTCATATTCTACCGACATAAAATCAAATAAACAAACAATAATAATTATCATCGAAGTCAAACAATCAAAACACAAAATACACGAAAATAAAGAAACGGGATCTATAACATATGAAAAAGAAAATTCAAATATCCTTACTAAGATAAGATCGAACAAGGTAGCTTGATCTACTACCT
Organism: Papaver nudicaule; assembly: GCA_023529015.1. NCBI lineage: Eukaryota > Viridiplantae > Streptophyta > Magnoliopsida > Ranunculales > Papaveraceae > Papaver > Papaver nudicaule. The sequence continues at coordinate 7,230 of JAJJMA010146589.1, forward strand.
TAACAATCTCAGCACCCCAGTTCATCAGCAGCAGAACAACTAAAATAGCTATACAGAAGAAAAAAAGAAAGGCAGGGAAGAGAAAAGAGAAAAGAGGAAGCTCGAGATCGAGAGATAGACAAAGAAAAAAAAAAAGGGATGTGAGGAGGTTAGATACATTTAACATTTTGGTTCTTTTTTTTTGGGCAGCAATAGAAATTAGGTCTATAAATATATAAAATCTTGGGTGCAAAAATCTGGATCACACAAAAAACCATAGGGATGGGTCAGTAGAATTATGACTAAATCGTAAATAAAAATTTCATTACAACGACCCCCATTAGAGATTGTTTATTTTTTAAGTTAAATTTTGAATTTTTTTAGGGCTACGACCCCCATTTGGGGCACTAAGCCTTGCAAACTACTAGTTGGGGTTGTTTCTAAGGGTCGAAAAGAGGCCAATTTCCACTAGTGCTCATCTATGTTTAACTCTGAAGAAATCCAGCAAAACTAAGTCTTCAACGGTGTTAAACATCACTCCCCTCAAACTAAGTCTTCGGTAAATATATGCATATTAGAGAATTATATCTGGGCCATAGCCTATCATCTACAGTTTATTCAGTAAACATATCCAATAAATATATGCATATTAGAGAATTAGATATGTTTTGTAGCCTATCATCAACAATTATTCAGTAAATATAACTTATCATCAACCGTTATTCAATAAATATCAGGGTTAGGTTAATATATGTAGCCTATCATTAACGGTAAATATATGCATGTTTTAAACCAAAAATAAATCTTAGATCTGTTAACAATTAATATATGCATCTTATCGGTAGAGAGCATCAGTTATAAGTTTATAGAATCGGTTATCAGTGTAAAGAATCAGATCTGCTTAAAGTTGCTCAAAAAGTTGTCCGTGCCGAGAAACGATACGTTACATTAAGGTATTTCGTACCTTAAACTCATGCATCAAACTTAAATAATTAAATGAAAATGTTTGAGTATTGTAATTTTATCATAGAAATTATTACATGAAGTGTAACCGTTATTTGGGTTTTGAGTTTGTGTAATTTGTCGTGATTATTTGACATGTTTTAGAGAATGTGAAAGTATGCCTAATGAATTGTCATCTCACCCCAATTGACGTTATTTTGCAGATTATTTAAATGGTAAAAGTGGGACTAAGAAGTTGTTAGCATGCTAACTGTGTTGTATTTTCTTGTAATTGTTTGAAATGTAATTTGATTTAAATACAATGTTAAGAATGTTGGTAGTCGATATCTTAATTATTGATGTAAGTGAAAGTAAATTTATTCTTGCTGAATTAAATATAGGAAAAAGTCATGCATAACAATGTTATGACTCCAGGTTTGAAATAATTTGTTATTTATAGGATAGGATTTGCAATTCAAAAAGGGCTTGCGGCACAACTTGTTACTCGCTTGCCTAATAAGACAATGTAATTTCATTTTTCGTATGAATATATTTTAGATATAGGAATAAAATATTTTAGTCTCAGTCCAACCTGTAACGTTCAGAGGTCGATTTCCAGTGGGCTTTGACCCTAGTCCGGAACTCAGGGTATCAAGTCATGTAATCTTGGTCGGTTTTTCTCGTTATGTTCTATTATAAGGTCTTTCTCCATTCAAGAACAGACAATCAACTACAAGATTGATAGAAACTGCGTAAGGCTGCATATGCGTGGTAAGTGCTGCATATGCGTGGTAAGTCCCAGTGGTTCCATTAGTGTGGGAACTAAACCTAGTTCTGCGCTTTTGAGGTAGAGAAGAGTTAGGCATCGTTTACTTATCGCTTACGTTACTAATTCGTAAAGAGTTTCCATACAAACTTGATCACATCTTAAGGAAGTCACTTTTCAAGTATTCTATGTTTGGAGGACATGCCGTACTAAAACCTTTAGCAGCGGCTAAAGCAACTTCTAGGGCACTAAAGGATGCTAGCTAAGGGAATCAAGTGGGTCTTGCGAGATCCAAAAGACGTAAAGAGTACGACGGTAACCGAATCGCTTGAAGGGCTTGATTCGGTCTCAACTACAACCCAATCCGAAGTATGATAATATGATGGTATTTATTAACGTGTTAATATTGGCGGTATTTAAACCGGAGGTTTCGGGGTGTTTCCGCTGGATTGCGACATCATCGTTAACAAAACTTCAAGTGTCTTGCTTTACTTACGTTCAGGCATTATAATTTTCAGATCTATTATGATAAAATAAAAGAAGTTGTACGTTATAATCAACATGCAGTTAATTCCAAATCTTGAATAAAGTTTACAAAGACAAAAACTTAGTCTTTACGACTCAACTTAGGTTAAAGATTCGATATTAAATTTTTGAGATTGTCCAAGTTCTCCATATAATTCACGAACTAAAAAGTTGGTGGTGTAATTGGGTACCCTCGCTTTTTCATGGACAATCAAAATTTTTAGTTAACTAGTTTCAACTGTTCTACGAGAAATTGGTTAAACTTAAACCATAGTTGAAATCGATGATTCACAGAAGAATTGATTGATTGATTGTGTTGACGATGAATTTCTAAAGTTTTTCCCCATAGTGAATTTCAGTGAGTTTACTAGTGAAATTAATGGAGGCGAATTGGAATCCAAAAATATATTAGTCTTTTCTTACTGGTGAAATCGATGGAGGTGAAATAGTTGACGAAGTTATGGTTGAATTGTCTTTGGATCAATACATTAAATTCATTTTCTTTTACCTCTCACTCATTTTTTTTTCTTTCAAATTAAAACACAATTAACAAGAAATTAATTTCAAAATGACTTTTTAGTTATGTTTTCTGAATTTTGATAATTACTTGAAATCAAGTGTTGGGTCATTACATTAGAAGAAAAAGTAAGTTAGAACGACACTATCTTAAATGTGATCCTTTTTTTATAACACTCAAACGACAATGAATTTGAAGCTAATATTTTGGTGGTATATTCTTCTTACATAGATCTATCTTCCTACTAAAAATTAGCGAATTGCGAGACGTATAACACCACCATTTAACACATTAAGTATTAATCGTTGGTTATTTTTGATTCAACGGTTAATAATACTAACTCCGTCCCACATAATTGAGCTAGTTGGTTTTTCATTTTAGCCTAAAAATAGGCTAAAATGAAAAACCAACTAGCTAAATTTATGTGGGACGGAGGGAGTATAAGTTGTAGATGATGGTGCTATATGTATCTCGGGATGCTCTCATTTTTGGTAGGAATACAAACTTCCGTAAAAAAGAATATGGTTTGGTTTATCTTATGTTTTTAGAGAAGAGAGAGGAGGACTTGAACGACAGAAGTTTTCTGGTTTTCTCTGCGTTTATTCTAGGTAATGTAATTTTAACTAGTGAAGGTAGTTCTAGTTATTCCAATGTCGTTTAGGCTTACTCTTATGGTGTCCAATCTAGTATACTAGATTGGACAACCACGTCAGATAGCCGGGTAAAGACGTTCCTATGGGGTGGAGAGATTGGACGTCAAGTCGCCGAACCGTTCAGCGCTGAGCGCTGAACAGATCAGCGTTATTCGAATATTCTTTAAAACGCTGAATGGTTCAGCGCTTGACCGTCAACACCAGGTCAAAGCGCTGAATGGTTCAGCGTTGAAGAATTCTGCTACAAAAAATCGACAGGAGAACCATTTTCCCCCATTTCTCTTTTCTCATTCTCTTCTTCTTCACCCAAACCCTATAATGCATGCTCAAGATCTTTGGTTGTAGATTATTTTTCGTTGATTCCCTCCGTGAGTTTGTTCTACATTCAATTATCTATCATTTGCTCCAATTTCACTCATTTTCATCCACAATTTTCACTAAGGTATGATGTTTAAACTTTAGGGTTTTATTTTACTTGATTTTTGATTTTGATTGTACTTTGATGAAATTGATGTTTTATATTAGATTAGTTTGATACTTTGGATGAGATGTGATCAAAATTTCCAAGTGAATTGATATTTAGAATTTTTGTGATTTAATTTAGGGTTCAATTTAAATAAAATGTGATGCAAATTCATTCGTTTTGTTAGGTACATTATGAAAGGAATATTGAGAAGAAAATTGTTCAAAGGTCTTCCGGATGATGACGATGAATTTGAGGAGACTGCTCTAGTAGTGGCTGCGCTAATGGAGTCACAAAGGAGGCAGACAATACCCCAACCTGTCCCGAATGTAGTCAAGAGTCGTGAAAGGGTGCATAGAACTAGTGTAGAAGCCGATGCAAAGATGATGCAACAATACTTCAACTACAACTGTATCTATGGACCAAAGAAGTTCAAAGGTCGGTTTGCTTTGCCTCGTCCCCTTTTTCTTAGAATTTTAGAGGAAGTTTGTGATTATGACAAATATTTTCTTCAAAAAGAGGATGGTTGTGGTATTCCTGGCCATAGTCCATATATGAAAATGCTTGCTATGATGAGGCATTTTAGCAAAGGTCCTGGAGCAGATTCTATAGATGATTACGCACAAATGGGCGCATCCACTATCTACCATTATGCTAAGAAGTTTGTTGATGCAGTTATTTGGATTTATAATAGTCGATACATGCGTCTACCTAACGCTCAAGATACAAAAAGGCTTTTGAAAGAAAATGAATCTCGTGGGTTTCCCGGGATGCTTGGTAGTGTCGATTGTTTTCACTGGGCATGGAGAGCATGCCCAACTGACCAAGCAGGATCTCACGTGGGCTATAAGAAAGATCCCACTGTTGTTCTGCAGGCGGTGGCTTCATATGATAGGTGGATCTAGCACTCCTATTTTGGTTTGGGTGGGCAGAACAATGACCTAAATGTCTTGCATGCTTCGAGTTTGTTCGATAGACAACTCAATAATGTAGCACCTCCTTGTCATTATCGAATCAATGGCAACAACTATGACATGGGGTACTACCTTGGAGATGGAGCATATCCTATGCATGGTTGTCTTGTGAAGGCATACAAACCCGCCGCCAACAATCGTGAACTTCTCTTCAATCGGTACCAAGAAGCTAAAATGAAGGACATATAACGTGCATTTGGTGGTCTGAAGGGAAAGTTTGGTGTAATCAGGAACCCATGTCGTTATTATGTCAAATCGGACATGAAGGCAATTATGAGGGCTTGCTTGATAATGCACAATATGTGTGTTGAGTTGGAATATCGCGATGAAGAATGGGGGATGATCATGGGAGAAGAAACTCAACCTCCTATTCAAGGAAACATAAGGCTACCTCCCCATGTTTTGTACAACCCTGCGCGTTGGACGGAACTTCGCGAACAACTCACTACACACATTTGGGAACAACATGGACAAGGTTATCGCGATGGTGAAATTCCAAAGGTTCTAGTTGATAATGCCATACCGCTCGAGTACGAGGGTACCACTGGCGTGGATACGGATGATGATCGCTACCCCGACAACGAAGGAGATGGAACATTTTATGAGAATGGAGAGTAAATTTCAATTTGACTATTTTATTTAAGCATAATACTTGCATATTTCATTCAAGCACCTTTACATTTTGATTAGTACTACATTTCTTGTAATAACTCCATAATACTCTTTTTTCATTTAAGCATGTTTACATTAAGTAGAAATTTGTTTTCAATCAAATTGCAACATCGTAACAAGTGTTTCATATGCTTCAAAGTGGATGAATTCTACTCCATGATTTGTTCGGTATAAAACCGTTGCCGCTTCTCGATCACCATTCGAAGTTCGTAAACAAATTGCATATCGTTTGCACATCCTCTTGAGGGTACACATGCGGTTTTGGAGTACCTTCACAGAACGTGGATTAACATTTCCATTATCATTGAGAGTCGCGAATTCTTGAGTGATACATGTCCAAAAAGCCCCGCGTTCCATGTCTTTGCCCCTTGTGGTATGAATGCTCGATATGCAATAACTTCTCACCAAGGCATTGTCTTCGGCAATTGAGAAACGAGCCATGATTTGAGTTGAGTGTAGAAGAAAAGAATGAAACTTCACAAGTTTGGGATGAGGAAGTTGAGAGAATGTGTAGACTTTAGTGTGTAGAGAACTGATCGGAAATTGGCTGATTTTGGTAGCCGTTGTAAAGTGCTGAACCATTCAGCGCTTAATACGCTGAACCATTCTGCGTCGAGAATCCTCGGCCATCAGATCAAAATAAGACCGTTACTTTCAACGGCTAAGAATGTAGCGCTGAATCATTCAACGTTGGAAATGCTGTACTGTTCAGCGCCGAGAATCCTCAGCCATCAAATCAAAATAAGACCGTTAATTTCAACGGTTCTGATTTTTTTTCCGTTTGAATCTTCAACAGCTCTATTTCAGGCAGCCTTATAAATAGAGAACTCCTTCTCCTTCATCACTCACACCAAAATCAATTGCTTCTCTTCTTCATTGATTTTCCTCTTCTTCTTCTTCTTCTTCTTCTTCTTCAAAATCTTGCTATTTAGTTCAAAATCTTGCTATTTATTTGTTTTTCAAAAAAATATGACTCATTTTACCCCACCAGAGGATGAAGCACTAATCTTGGGTTGGATTATAGCAACGAACAATTCGGCAAAGGGAAAAGATCAAAAAGGTGCAGAATTTTGGTTGAAAATTATTGAAGAATACAACAAGAGATGGAAATGTACTGAAGTGAGGGAAAAAAAGGCTTTGCAAAATAGGTGTAACACGATTAGAGCTGAATGTAAAAGATATAATTCATACACCAAACTCTACTTCCGGGATAAACCAACCGGACAGACGATAGCCGATTATGTAAGTACAAGATTTTTTTTAATGTTTTTGTGTATTTTCAGAAGAACGAGGCACTAATATTTTTTTTCACAGTACCGGAATGGTCGTCAGAATTATGAAATCACAGAAAAAAAAGCAATGGAAACATGAAGTGTGTTGGAGCCTCTTAAAATAATATTGTGTAGACTTCAATCCGGAAATTGGTAATGATATTGCTCCTACTCAAAATACTCAAAGAACTCAAAACACTCAAGGAACTCAAAACACTCAAGGAACTCTAAACACCGAAGCTGGTCCTTCTCAAGCACCTCCTGTGAATTTGGATGAAAATTTTGATGATCTAACAATGAACGGGAGCACACCATCTACCCCTGGTTCTGAAGCTGGCTCAGACATAGCGCGCCGAAGACGGTGGTTCGACCAAATGGATGATGTTAGAGGTCCTGGGAGAGAAGCTTCCAAACGAATGGCTCGGGAGGCTAAAGCAGCAGAGAAATCAGATGAAAAAATGGATAAACTCATCCACCTTCTTGAAGAAGCGCAAACACAAAGGACTTCCTAGTATAAATCGGAGGAAGGGTTCCTCAAGAAGAATTTGGAAATAGAAGAGAGGAACGCGGAAGTTGCTGAGAGGAACGCGGAAATTTCTGCTAGGAACGTGGAAGTTGCTTTAGTAATGGCACAAACCAAACAAATAGAAGCTGACATGAAAATCCTTCGCACACCTCTCCATCAAGTACCACAAGCTGAACGTGCGCTCTACAAAATATGGAGGAACGAGATACTGATCCGACATGGCTTGGCTCCCGAGGAATGATTTATGAGTAATTTGTTATGTTTTAATTAGACGTAGAATTTAAATTTCAATGTAATCCTTTAAGTTATTAATGAAAATTTATCTTTTACTTTACATATGGTACAACTTGTATTTGTTTTTTGATTTTTTTGGTATGAAATTTGTTCATTTTTGCATAACCGGTCTTCGTAGATTGGTGGTGTAACGTGAGTGTGAGAAAACAGAGTTATAAACACAATATATTGCTGAAGGTGTCAACTGGGTGTATGAAAAAAAAGGTCAAACTCGAAAAAGTTATTTAACGCTGAACCGTTCAACGCTTAAGAGAAACGCTGAACCATTCAGCGTTTTCTCACTTTTTCAGCGCTGAATGGTTCAGCGTACCAATCTTGCTACTACTTGAGGCTTGAGCTACTACCATCTGCTAGAAGAGAGAAGTAGTACAGGGGGGCAAGGCCGCGCTTTTGGTGAAAGTAGTAGGCAAACTTGACACCATAAGAGTAAGTCTTAGGCTTAGTCTTATGGGGCTACTACTTGGCTACTAGATTCACCAAAAGCGTGGTGTATTCTAGTAGTACTACTTCTCTCTCCTAGTTTTTGGTAGTAGCTCAAGTAGTAGCTACTACGGAAACGCTGAACGGTTCAGCGCTGAAAAAATAGAGAAAACGCTGAACGGTTCAGCGCTAAAAGAATATTCTCACAGAATCTTAATAAATCTATTAATATATATTTTGTATCTTATCCGTTTAAATAATCCAACGGCCCAAAATTTTTGAGCGCTGAATGATTCAGCGCTCAGCGCTGAACGGTTCAGCGACTTGACGTCCAATCTCTCCATACCATAAAACCACCCCTACCTTACTATCTGACGTGGCTGTCCAGTCTAGTATACTAGACTGGACACCATAAGAGTAAGTCTTAGTATTACTAATTTGCTAACGTTATTTTGGTGCTACTTTTAAAGTGCGGCTGGAACCACTATCACTAAATCCCTGATTTCATGCAGTGCTAAACAACCCTAGTGTAGCAACTGAGCACAGTGCCTGACTTCATGTTGGAACCCTCAGCGGTCTAAAACTCTTCTCAACTTGCGCCATGCAATGTTTAGGCCCATTTGTAGGCTGGCTCAGCGACGGAAATGGCAGCAACACCGGAGCGGAAAATACATATAAGCTGTAATGCGGAGCTTCAGGTTTGTCAACTGTACGACCGACCGACCTACACTGAAAGACGTATTTGTCGCTTTCTTTAAATTTCCAAGGGAGGGAGTCACTTCTGTCTCCCCCACGACCAAAAACATCATTCACACTGTTAATTGCTGCCTACAACGAAAGACACATTTGTCATTTTGTTCAACTTTCTAAGTGAGCGGAGTCTTATAATGAAAATCCCATGTAAGTAAGATAGCCGCCTCCTAATCCGACAACCTCCTCATAATGAAGCTCAACCTTTAACTTTCTACAGAAATTGCTTTAATGATGAAGAGAAAAGGTCTTTCTACAGGTCATTTCTGTTAACCGGCCCGCACAGAGAAAAACTCATGGTCATCCAGTGCCGCCAATTACCCCACCTCCGACGAAAGACGCTTATTAGTCAGTTTTTTCATCATATGATTGCCGCATACCAATCCGACAACCTCCCCATAATGACTGTCCAACAACTGGAAGTCCGGAACTGCAATAATCGCAATAATTTACATATCTGCAACAACCAATATTGATGCGACCATGCATAATCACATGAACTTTCGTAACACAACATGTTAAAGAAACTTCTCAATATACAATATCTCGTAAAATATTACATTGGGTGTATAAACTGTATGAAAGTCTACAACATATCACTAAACAGAATTAACAAATTGTGTTATGATCGATTTTAATAGTCATCCTCATCGTCGCTCCTTGATGATCCAGTGAACCTCCTAACCACAGCAGCTGCTGCGCCAAGGAACAAAGCCAGGCCAAATAATTCAAATCCTCCTCCAAATCCGATTAATGAGAATGGCGAAAATCCGTAACCGCCGTAGTATGGGACAGCGTACCCGCCGTAGCCATATCCACCGAGTGGGGGTGCAATACCAGGGTTAATGTAAATGTTTGTCCTGCTGTAGGTTACGCGATTAGATAACCATTAATTTTAACTGTCTAAGTCAATTTCCAAAGCAAGATACAGTATTGTAATCAAATTATTAAGATTAACCATAAGTTCTGCCACAAAATTTCCACTTTAGCTTCACAAAACCGTAAGTTCCAGAATCTGGTGTAAATCTAAGAACTAAACTAGAAATCGAAATCATTTACGAACGGTTCAAATTTGATTGTTCGTGTTGGATATTGTTCAGAGATTGAACATGAATTTAAACTTATGCAGCCCAAAATATACTAGAATTCTAATTAGTGCGTCATGAAGTTTATGCTAGTATTTCACTAAGAGCAATAGAGGCATTGAAATTACCTCGAATTATTAATTCTTGGGCCTGAGGCCCGAGGTGCGGATGGCCGAGGTGCTGATGACCTAAATTCTTGACCACCAATTCTGCCTCCAGACTTTGCTGCCAACGCCTCATCATGAACTGACCCAAGTGTTAAAGCTCCCGCCACCAAGGCCACCAACGCCATTTTCGCCAATTTCATCTCATTCTTATTTCTACACAATAACAATACAGATATAAGCTGACACCTAATTATAAGAACACAAGTCTAAATACTAAAAATATAAAAGTGTTGAGAGTTTTACCTGGTTGGTGATGAAGATGGATCATGTTGGTTGTTGTTAGAAGACAACTTAGATGAAACTATTGTTGATGAAGATAAAAAGAAACTCATGGATTTTGGTCTGTGGGTTGCAACTGATGGAACTAAGGTATTGGTCAAAAAGCTTTGTTGTGAGGAAGCAAGAGCCATTGTTTGGTTCTACAATCTGAAGCTTTTCTTTCTGGCTTGACAAGTCTACGGTGATTTGTTGAAGAGTATATGTTTTGTTCAGGGGATTGGCTGTGTTAATTTGTATGTTATATGTTCTGATTGAAGAACAGTTTGTTAATCTCTTGTGTTAAGATTTATATTCTGATACGTAAAAGTATAGTAACCTTATCCTTTCAAGTGATACTAAATTTACCACGTGTCAAACACCCAGTCGTGCAATGAAGTCGACGAAATGAAAATAAAAAACAAAATCGAAAATGGAGATGCGGGGTATCGAACCCCGTACCTCTCGCATGCAAAGCGAGCGCTCTACCATGTGAGCTACATCCCCTTTGATGAACAGCCTCTGAACTTAAATATCTTAGCTAGTTGTGAAATTTGGTTCCAGTTGGAAACCAACTTTATAATTTGGTTTTACTGCAGTGTATGGTTTTACTACAATTTGGTTTTACTGGTTGAAATTGAAAGGTGCATTTCAAGTTTTCAACCACTTTGTAAGAGGAATAAGTTATGTTTCTTTTTGATGATTCAGAAATTTGAGTGAGTAAAGGAAGAAAGAAGAAAAGAGTTAGGTGTGTATGTCTTTCAAGCATTAATACAAAATGTCTCATATGAGGTAGCAAGTTTTCTGACTTCATTTGCAGAGGGAGAGAGTGGAAAAAATGTCAGAAAGCTTTTTCTTTCTTCTAGTACAATTATTTGTGCATTGGTCCATCTAGTGATCTACATCTTCCACAAAAGAAGAAGAAATTCTAATCTAAAATCTTTTACCACAGAGTTTCCAAAGCATATACATAATTAACACTCCAGCAACAAAAGTGGGTTTTTGTTTTGATAGCAAGCAAACTCTTCCTTTGCAAAATTAGTATATTCATTTCATGAACAGAGGTTCCAAACTTAGCTGATAATGTAGAAAGCTAGAAACCTTCCAGGGGAATGGAAGTGGGTACAGGCCTGGGAACGCCACCCGTACAAGGGAAAACCAAAGACACATAGGAATCAATCAATAATCGAAAACTCTAGATGTAGAGCTAAATAGTGTCGTAGAGATTACTAGTTTTTCAATCAATCAATCTTTTTCATCAATAATCAATAAATAATAACAATAATATTAACAATAATCAATCAATAATACTACTAGTTTTTCATCAAATCAATGTTTTTGTACTTGCAAGTTTTAAACCAAAATATTAACAAGCATTGAGTATTATGATAAATGTCTTTCCTTTACAGTGGTTTAAACCCACTTTATTAGTAATACCAAGTGATAAATGTAAGTAATAGATTATCCGTTTGCTTAAGGTAATATATTATGAAGGTCCCTAATATGATGAAATGGGGTCATTGTTTTACTTGGTTTTAAGTTCTAACATTCAATTGGCAATAAATCCTCACAGTTAACTTGGGTCTTATTGTATACTCCCTCCGTCTCATATAAATTGAGCTAGTTGTGATTTGCACAATTATTAAGGTAAGGAAAAGAGAGATTAGTTTTTTACTGTTTTTTCCAATTATACTCTTATAGATAATAAGATGGTAAAATTTAGAAACGATATATCTCTCAAATTATGGCACGTATCTTTGTAAACTTTATATCATTGAAAAGCATTTTAAAACATCTACGCAACGAGTATAAACATGACTATGAAATTATAAATATTTATTATACTAAGATTTCATAACAATAATCAATAAAAAAGATAAAATTAGAAACATGACCTATATAATAGAACTAGCTCAATTTATGTGGGATGGAGGGAGTATAATTGTTGTTGTCTTGAAAAATATTTACATTTATGTTTATAAATGATTTGCTTCCCTATATGAATGAAATTGTAAATTGCAAATTGAATAAACTCAATACTTTGATGTTGACTTGGTTGGGGTGTGTTGAATATTTAACCACAAACCCCAATTCTATACATACCGTGGGAGAAATCTCCCACTTTCTACCGAGTGACACAAATAACAGTGGACCTCTGCAAATCCCAAATAGTGGGGCCCACACACCATCTCCTATGCTCACATCTCAACCGTGAGATCTTCCCACGGGATAAAATGGGGGATTTTAGGGTGTTAACGTAGCATTGCTCTAACCACAAATGCCAACCACAAAGTTCCTCTTCATTTATTAGATAAATGGTGAAATATTATTTGAATAGAATTTCAGCTTAGGTTAAGCGGTAACTCAAATCTCAGTGTTCCATTATTTGGTCGTTTGCTTTTTATCTATCTATGATCTATCCTTGTAATTCCTTCGATTATTCCTTGTTACTGTTTTCCTCCATAACTTTTTGAAATTATAGTAACCAAGCAGAGCTTACTATTTTGGTGACAAACACTACACTACAAATACTTCAAAGCAACCAAAGTCTTTATCACAAATTTAATGTTCTCAAAAGCATCCATTAATACCACAACTATATCCCTTCTTTATTGCTCTAATAACTTCAAATTCGGATAATGACCAAGTTTGATTTTGGGTGGGTAATTTTGTAGTCAATTTCAACGTTCAAGTGCCCAATATTATGGTGGGAAGTGCATGATATGTAGATATTAATCGTCGGGACAACGGTCCCTTGAGGAGGAAGACGGAGTCTCTGCAACTAGGATAAGCAAAAGCCACCATTGTAAACATTAATTAGAAGAAGACATGCATCTACATCATGCGCAAAAAAAGAACTTTTGTTTCAAGTGTGCAAGGTTAAAATTTTACTCCCTCCGCGGAAAGCCAAAATCTCTTTGATTAAAAAATTATATTAAATTGAATTTCTAAATATCCATCTACTTTCCTATTTTACCCGTTGTTTCATTCTTAACACAATCTCATATGTATAATAAATAAGGGTTTTATGTAGAAAAAACCGTCTTAAAATTGCAATTCCGCCTATCTAATGAGACTAGCGCCTATCAAATGAGACTAGAAAAAAAAAATCCGCCTTTTTAGAGGGGCGGAGGGAGTGTTGAGTAAGAAAAACTTTTATGAGCAGAAGCTCATCCAAAATACAAGTAAAGTTAGCTCTTAATTACAATCTATTGTAATTTTCCAATGTGTAATCAATTGCCTAAATGGTGTGCCCCATAACCAGTTTCTTACTTCTCCCCAAGCAAACAGAGTTGCTTTAACTTCATTTATCAAGTTTTTTTTTTGCTAAGGTCCCATAGTATTAAGCAAAAAAAAACGAGTACAAAAGTATTCAATGGGCTCTTAGACATGCCTAAAGCGCCCCAAGAAAAAAAAAAAAACAGGCAGAGCCTGATTCAAACTAAAACATTAAATCAAAAATAAAATCCTAGTAGGCCAAAGCCCAGCTAAAAGCTCACCTCCGGAAAGGTCCATCTACGACCCAGCTATAAAACAGAATCCAAAACTGGATTTATTTCACATTCCGTCTACTAACAGTACTACGATCAGAACTACGACCACGAGTCATCGGTTTGACTGGCTTAACCGATTTAATAGGGGATTCAGAAAAGTCTGAGTGCTCTTCAGGCCCTTTGTTATCTCCACTCTCACTGTCTTCAAGCCCATCATCAATTTGAGCTTGTGTCATGCTTATTTCCAACTGTTTTTCATGTTGGATCTTCTGCTCTATCTCCATCAATCTCAGTCTATCTTTCTCATTCATTTCAATCTTCTTTTGCATCTCTATACTATCCAGCTGAGCTTCATCATCACTTAAATCTCCCCAACCTTCCCTCTGCGTAAGCCTAGGGTCCTTTTCCATCTCTATTTCCTCGTTAGTCTCTAGCCCATCTGTAATACCATCTCCATGAGCCTGAGTACGTAATGCTTCATATTTGTTTGAAGTTTCATCTGTTTGAACATTTCTGTTTCTTTTTTTTTTGTTGCGTTATATTCCTATAGGGATCAGCATCCGCAACACTAGTTTCACATGGGTTACATAGACCCTGGTTACTCCTTTCATGTGCTACCGGAGATTCAAAATCTTCCAGATTTCCTGTTTCAGTATCGCCCTCTTCATAACTGATGTTGTAAACCTGTTGCAATGCAAGCATCCTCTTGCATTTGTTTTTTCCTTGTTTCGTTTTCTTGTTGTTGTTTAGCTTTAGCCCTTAAAACCTCTACCTCCTTTGTTAGTTTGGCCATATGATCTTGCTTCTTCTGTAACTCACGCATCATCCTCTCTAGTTCTTCCTTCTTTGACTGACTGATAGCATCAGAATCATATTTCTCACTTACCTGACATACTTGTTCCTAGTTTAGGTTTTGCTTATTCTGCAATGCAGGTTCATGTTTTCTCTGCGGCCCAGATTCATGGGTTCATTTATCAATGTACCTTCTCCTTTTGGTATATTGTTTGCCACCGCTCTGCTGTTTCTTTTTTCCCATATCGCCTTGCTCGTATTCCTTTTTTTTTTTTTTTTTTCCATTTTCGTTTTCCTAGCTAGCATTTGCCCACTAAACTTCCACATTGTACCCATTTGATATTGTACCCACCAATGATATAATCCCAGATTTTTTTGAAAATAGATGCAAGGTATAAGTAAATGATTGACTGTCTCATGCATCAGATTGCATAGTGGATATATGATATTTGGTATATCACACCCTCTTCTAATCAGGTTGGCAATAGTGGCAATAACATTATGTGCAGCTCCAAAGAAATACATGCACTTTGGGAGGCAATGACTTAACCCATATGCATGCAGGAGGCACTGGAAAATTCGGTAGATTGCATTTGCTGATGAGCCATTTGTAACATTCTTTGGAGATGAATCCTTCAGGGGCAAGGCACTGCATATCATCGTCTTCTGAATTGAGAGTAGGTGGGTTTCCAAGAAACGCTAGCAGTTGAGTGGCCTCTGCAATTTCTGACTGATGCACATTTCTTCTTAGTTGAATGTTCATTGGCCATTTTGAATCATGTCACCAACTGTATCATTTCTCTGTGTTGATAGTTTGAATATGTTAGGCAACTTCACTTATAAAGCTTTGTTTCCTTTCCATCTTTCCCACCACAATCTAACAACCTTTCATTTACCTATCACTCCAATGGAAAAATCTTCCACAATTCCTTTGTATTCCTTTTCATATTCCTCTGGCATGTGGGAGATCATAGTCTTTGACCCACATATCATCTTCATTTTCTTCATTTTTTTTGTTGAATCAGTTGTTGTTTCTCCTTATATAGTATCTCTAAGACCATTTTGCTAATAAAATATTTGTTAGCAATCTTGAGACATCTAACTCCCAAACCTCCATTTTGTTTTGGTCTACACACTTCTTCCAAGCTACCCAATTGATCTTCATTTTATCTTCAGTTGAACCCTAAAGAAAATCCTTTATGCTCTTATTTAGCTTATTTTTGACAGGTGCAGGCATAGGTAAAATAGAAATATAGTAACTGGCAGGCTTGAGAGTGATGTATTGATCAATGTTACTCTTCCAGCTTTTGTGAAATGTATTATTTTCCAAAGAGCAAGTTTATTTTGAAACTTTTCAATGATTGGATCCCATATTGCAAGGATTTTGTAGGTTGCACCAATACGAAGACCCAAGTATTTGAGGGGAAGCTTCTCAGTGTTGCAGTTGAGAATGTCTGCAATTGCTTGCATCTGGTTGTCAGCTCCCACACTTATGACTACACATTTGTTGAGATTCACTGGCAATCATGTAATTTCTTCAAACAACTGCAAAACAATGACAGGATTATATGCTTCATCTTCATTAGCATCTAGTAACACAAAAGTGTCATCTGCATACTACAAATGAGAAATGTGAACTTCATTGTTGATGTTGAATCAAGATATAATATTCAATTCAACTGCCTTCTTCATCAATTTGGTGAAAATCTCAGCCACAAGAATGAATAGAAAAGGATACAAAGGGTCTATTTGTCCCAATCCTTTTTGTGTGTAACTCTGTCAGTTGAACTCCCATTAAATAACACTGAATGTTGAGATGATTCCACACACCACATTATCCAGTTAACCCACTTCTGTCAAAATCCTGCACAACTCAAGACATATCTGACAGTATGCCTAGTATACCAGGCACTTCACTCTTAAGCTTGCATCAATCAATTCACTAGTTATTAAGATTCCATATAATATTTGTTTATCCTTGATAAATGCCCTATTGAGATTCAGTGATCAACTAGGCTAACACTGTCTTGAATCTTTGTGTCAATACCTTTGAAATCACTTTATAGACACTACTTAATAGGCTAATTGGCCTAAAGTCTTGAGGAGAACCCACTTGCTCTCTTTTTGGTATAAGACTTATAAAAGAGTTATTGGCTCTCCAGTTCAACCTTTCTTCCATTTGGAACTCCATCACTACTGCCACGAAGTCTTCTTTTATGACATCCCAAGCTACTTTTTAAAAATCCATTTGTACTCATCAGGACCAAAGGATTTTTTTCTCTTGAGTACCATCATCACAGTTCTGACTTCATCTTTTGTTACGTCTCTTTCTATCCAACTATTTAATCTTCTGAAAGAATTCTTCATTAAGTTGTGGTATGTGAGTGTGGTTGTCTTGAAACAGATCAAAGAATTATTTTTGTAATATTTTCTTTGATATTTTCATGACAAAAATTGTCCTCCCCATTGATCACTAATTTTTGGATTGTATTTTTTCTTCTTCTGCCATTTGCAATAGTATGAAAATAACTTGTAATTGCATCACCCTCCTTGCAATGTTGAACCTTAGATCTCACTAACCATTTTCTTGTTGCATCTAAGTTCAGTTGCTTCAAGTTATTTCTGAGCTCCAATCTATCATTGAATTGAACATCGGACAATGCTTCATTTCCTTATGATAGAGTACATCAATGCTCTCTCTAAGCTCTTGTTTTCTTGTTCCCACTTTTCCATAAATCTCTTTGGCTCATCTTGTCAAGATGAATTTCAAATTTTGAAACTTTTTGGAGATAATATAACTAGGTGTACCCTCAAATATCAAAGCATCCCACCACAATTTCTGGTTAGCTATAAATGAAGGATGTTGGAACCAATGGTTTTCAATCCTAAATGGAGGTTACTTATATTACTGTTAGTAGTAATAAGTATTGTAGGATGGCAAGACAGTGTTCTATAAAGCACTTTTTTGTGATTAAAGGAAATTTACCTTCTTGCTCAGCTGAAACAAGTACTTTATCCAGTCAGCAAAGGAGTAGATCATTCTGCATATTGGACCATGTGAATGGTCCCCCAGAAAGAGGTAAATCAATAGGTTCATGTTCATCCACAAACTCATTAAATAGTCTTATTGATCTAGTTGATTTCCTTATAACCATGATCATACCTAAAATAAGTCAATTTTGGGTGTTAATTTGTTAGAGGATAGATATGACACTAGTATTCTCTATTGCAAAGGATATCGATACCAGAACCCTTTAACCACGATTAAAGAAACTCCTAAGTCTAGAAAGGATGTAAGCTAGGGGAATCAAGAGCGTAGGGTCTTACGATATCTAAGAGACGTAAGGAGCGCGACAGTAACTGATTCGCTTGGAGGGATTGAGTCGGTCTCATCTACATCCCCGTGCAAAGTCTGATAGTAGGCTAGCGTTTATAGGCATCTTAATACTGTGCGGTGTCCAAAACTGGACTAGGTCCTTGGGTTTTTCTGCTGGATTGCAGTTTCCTCATTAACAAAACTTCTGGTGTCTTGTGTGATTTACTTTCCGCATTATATCTCTGATTATATAATTAAAGCAACACAAGATGTATGTTATTAACCTGCAGTTAATTCGCAATCCTTTCGAGGGATTCACCAAGACTTTGTCTTGAGTTGGAATTGATCGTTTACGATCCAACTCAGGTTACACTGATTTGGATATTGATTATTGAGATCGTCCATATCTTACCATAGACACATGAACCTAAAAGTTGGTTGTGTATTTCGGTTCAATTGGTATCAGAGCCAGTAAATACATAAAAGACGTAATTGTCTGTGTTTATTGAGTTTGTGATTTATAGCGTACTATAACAATTGGTTCTACATCATTGGTACCAGAAGTTATAATGCTTCTTATAGAACTTGTTTGATTCTGACGAACTTGTAAAAATGCTCGAGAATCATCGCTATGAAATTAAACGATTACACATGCTCGAGAAACAAGAACTCACAGAGCTTATTTATCATGTAATTTTTTTGAATTAACACTCCCTATTGACTTCTCCAAAAGTTGAACCGTGCCTTTGGAGAATATAACAAAAATATTCAAGATTCAGAGAAATAACACGCCAACACACGTTGTTTTGAATGCGAAAATCTTGGTCATATCGACAGAGAATGCCACCTCTATATATCAAGATTCTCAAACCTTGTGATGCATCAATCTAGCTCCATGACAGGCTTCACGGAGGAATGAGGGATCCTCCACTTCGACCCTCGGGCACTAAAAACAGTTTTGTCAGGTGGCTCAGTACCCCAACTCGCATCTATGATTTCCAACGCAGTACCTTTAGAACTCGAGTACAACTTATTCTCCATTGTTATCCATGGTTTCACACGAACGTGACCAGAATAATGTATCTCCTTGAGATCTTCAAACTCATGAGCAGAAACGGTAACATGCGGAGATATCATAAAATTCATGGCTAAGACCTCCATGTCTCGCCAAAAATTACACGAGTTACAAGTCACATGAGCAATGCGAGTTGAAGAAGGAACACAAATTTCAAAAGGAACAAGATGATACCGTAAGGGACCACCTTCGGCGTAAAAAACATGTCAGGAAAAGCCTCAATCGCCGCCTGCTCTAAATTAGAAGATTTCATTGGATGAGGAGGAATCGCTTAATCAAAACCTTCCTCACGCGCTGCCCAATGAAGATTATACGACTAAGACATAAACCTACCACCATAGAAACCAGGAAGATAGTAGGGTGTCACAGCCAACACGAAATCCAGTTATGCCGCTTGAGTGATTGACACGGATTGCATCAGTTGATTTAACCCTGAATAGAAGGAAAAATGAGGAGGACCAGCTTGCCAGTTAGTATAGGGAGAAAAGCAGAACTTCTTCCTGTTGTCCATGTAATCCGCGAGCTTGTAAGATAGATTGGGCTTAATATCGTTGTACAAAATAGCCTATTGAAAAAGAAGGGGTACCGAAATACTACCAACTTTTCGTTTTGG
>JAJJMA010146603.1:0-11962 GCA_023529015.1 Papaver nudicaule
TCAATTGTAACTATTCGATTAGTTGAGATCTAAAACTTTAGACCTTTCTTTTAGAACCGTAATTTTCGGCAGTGTGGAAAATTTTAGGGCAGTTCGGTAGAGGACAAAATAACGTGAATAGACTAAAATACCCTTTAAAACCATGAGGTTACCAAAATACCCTCCACTAATCCTAATCTTAACCCAACCCAAAAATTCTCCTAATCTATTTCAGTTTTCTTCTTCTTCCCACCACTGCCGAAACAAAAACTTTTTTTTCCCTCTTTTTTCTTTCGTTTAAACAACGAATTCATCGACGATTAACGAAATTTCTCCGTCGATTAAATGCCGCCCAAAAATCCGAAGAAAGTAATCCTTAAAAACGCCAATAAACCCAAGGATGCATCATCTAATCGAAACGAAGAAGAACAAGAGGACACCGGTGAAGGAAGTAGCCAAATCGATGCTACCGGAGAGGAAACCCCCCCAATACCACCCGATATGCGTTATTTGAGTTATTTGAGTTTCCTTGCTAAACATACATCGAATCGATGATTTTATCTTCCATTAATGTTGAAATTTTCGAACCCAGAGAGAATTTCGGCCTAGACATTGTTTTAGATCCTAAGCCGAAATCATTTCGGCTTGGATAAATTCAAAATTTACTAGGCCGAAATTTTAGATTTGGGGATAGCTGGCACTTTGATTTCGGCCTAGAAATAATTCTAGATCATAAGCCGAAATATTTTCGGCTTGGAGAAATTCAAATATTTCTAGGCCGAAATTAAAGATTAGGTGATAGCTGGCACTTTGTTTTTCGGCCCAGGCGATAGAATATTTTTCTAGGCCGAAACTATCAGCATAGCTGCCATTTTCATCTAGTATTTTCGGCCCAGATAAACATATTATCGTGTAGGCCGAAATTGTTTCTGTGTAGCATGTTTAGATGTTTTTCATCCTAATTACATTGTGTTTTATCGATGAATGTTTCAATGATGAATGTTTTTATGATACCACAGGGGAATAAGAGGGGAAGTTACTCCCGTTGTAAATGCACCAACACTAGACGCCCGAGTCGGCCAGAAAAGAATATCGGCTTCTACAAGGAATAAGGGTACAGCCCCGGTAGCGGCTGAGGACGATGATTTGTTGCGGGCATTTATTCCCCAGAGGGGGGCCTGTCATCCAAGAACCAGGAGACATGCCAAGAAGAGTTGATAGAGAGGAGGAAAGCGAAGATGAGAACGTTTACGAAAATGATAACGCTAGGAGAAAAGGTAAACAACCAAGGATACCAAAAGTAAAGGCAAACAGAAAGAAAAACACTTCTACTTCTGTAGAAGAAGAAGGAGAAGGCAAAAAAGAAAGAGCAAAAGGCACACATGTTCCTACGGACGATAAGTTCCTTGTTCAAGATGACGAACCCGACATCGGTCTTCCTCGAGATGGAGGACAAGTGCTCATTGGCTACCAGCAGTCTTGGGCATCAGTCATCTACCGTATGAAGGTATTTGCCTAAACCTTGGTTGTTGTTTTCATTATGTCTTCTTCGCGATAACTAAGTCGTTTTGGATTAATTAAAACGATGATTTTGTAGGATCACAAAGATGCAGTCCGGCTTTTGAGAAATCAAAGCGCGGCTGTTTGGGACATCAATGGAGAATTACAACCCATCCAAGATTTGGTTAGACAATCGGGCCTATACCCAGCGGTCATCCATAGACAGAGGGAGTATGACATGGTGACATGCTCCGCTATGGTGGAAAGGTTTCATCCAGAGGTGTATACCTTTCAGTTTCCGAAATATGAGGTGGAATTCACTTTAGATGATCCTGAGAAGATTCTTGATCTTGCGGTCGATGGGGTGAACCCGTGTGCCGAGTATGCGTCGAAGAATTGGGACCAACTAAAAGGTTTGGCCCTGGAGGTTCTTGGTTGGGATTCAGCGAAGACCACTTTTGAGTTCGAAGCGTCCGTGGCCGAGAATCAAGATCGTATGAAAGTTAAGAAGGGCTCCAAGATCAAGTTGGCTAAATTGAAGACCGAGTTCGGGGGAACCAAGGCAAGAGAACTAAAAAGACAAGAAGACATAAGTAAAGGAGTAGAGCCCGGGCCCCCCGTGGACCCTGACCACTATAAGTACCATGCGGGTGCGTATTTGTTGTACACTCTTGGAGCTGTTTTATTTCCTGACAACACTGGAAACAAGGTGAACGCGCATTTTCTCCAATGGTTGAGTCCGTTGGAGAAAACAAGGAAGTACGCTTGGGGTACGGCAACTCTTGCTTACCTTCTTGATGGCCTCTCCGTTGCCTCTAGGCGCCATCCGGTTAATTTAAGGGGGAATTTCACCTTGCTACAGGTAATCGTCGGCTTACATTACCCCTTGAATTCAATTTCATGCATACACAGGGTCATTTTCGGCTTAGGATTCACCTTACACTTATGAGCCGACATAGTTTCGGCTTAAATTAGTCTGCAACTCTAAGGGCCGACACTGTTTCGGCTCTGAGTGTTGTATATTTGTCTGGGCCGACATTGTTTCGGCTGTGAGTTTTGTATATTTTCTGGGCCGAAATCATTTCGGCTGTGAGTTTTGTGTATTCTCTGGGCCGAAATTGTCACTGTACTACCGTGTTGGCATAAACCCTAACATGTTGAGGTTTAATTTTATCGTGTTTTGTGTTTAGGCTTTTGCATATGATCATTTTAAAAGCTTGGTTCCAAAGTCGGATGACCCTACGCAGATGCCAATAGATCCCGAATGGGCGGAAGGTATGCCTACCGGAGGAAAGTGGGTTTTCAAGAAACCAAGGGAAAAGGGTAAGGTTGAGAAATTGATAGAAGACAGGAAGAATATGGACAATTTCGACTTTGAAGATGTTGAATTCAACCCGTACAATATTGTCCAAGATGAAGGAACGGAGGAAGTGCCATCAACCTCACTCGCAACCTACTACGGACCTATTTGGTACCCAGGAGGGAAACTTATATACGACCCAAGACGGATTCTTCGACAAATGGGAATTATACAAAATGTTCCGAGAGATAAGTATAAGTTGGCGCCTCTAGGTCGTTCTTCGAATGCAACACAAAGCACTTTCGGAAACTGGATCCCCACATTTCACCCGGCACCGGACTATCAAACGTGGACAGATCGTTATGAAAAACTACTTCCTGCAATGGTTCACGCGTATGACCCCGCTCTTTTCGATGAGGGCAGTTACTTGAAAATTGTAGGTAACGATGAGGATCAAGCGGGGGGATATGCAGACTGGTATGCCCAACAATCTCATCCTTTAGTCATTAACCGGGCTCAACAAGAAATTGCGGATGCCGAAGAAGCTGAGAGGATTGCAGACGAAGCTGAGAGGGAGGCTCAGAGGCAGGCTGCTCTAGGTAACATCAAGGTTCCCTCGATTGCGGGAGAATGGAAGAAGATGTGTATGACCATGGTAAGTGTTTTCAACTGATTTTGTAAGTGTTTTATCTTTTTTAATGTTAAGAAATATCTAACTAATATTGTTATTTGCATGGCAATAGGTCAAGCAAGGAACCGCTCTTTTGAAAAAAGTGGGTGAAAAAATCAGGTGCAAAAAGGGAGGACTATCGGCGCAAGAGCAAGAAAAGTGCGTCGTGGATTTGACCAAAATCTTTGAAAAGGGTGAAGCTTCTCTTCGGGTGGAGGAGGCCCCAAAGAAGACCAAGAGGAGTCGGCAAGAAGACGAAGGTACGAGTGGAGGCAATGGAGAAGATGGTCGTGGTGGAGGAAAAAACAAGAGAGGTCGTTAATTAGTATTTCAAAACAATGATGGCTTATGGTTTTATTTTGAAGTACATTTGAATCGTTTAGGTTTCACTCTTTAAGTACATTTGAATCAGTTATGTTAAGTACAATGGCATGTTTTAATATATATATATATATGTCTCTGTATGGTGTGTTTTGCATATAAGCTCTCTTGCGTGTTCATCATTTGCCAATGACAGAGTCAGTTTCGGCTCTGAAGGCATGTTAACACCCTGGGCCGAAAAGGTTTCGGCCCATGAACATGTTTCCATACCTAAGCCGAAACTGTTTCGGCTTACGTTATTCCATGTCGGCTGAGCCGAAACTGATCCAAGGCTTATTATATTAGAAATCAAATTTATTCTTTATACTTCTCTTCTACTTCTACTACTCCCTTACAACTAAAAAAGAACCTAAAGAAGAAACATGACCCCCCCAAAAAAAATCATAAACCCTCAATCAAAAAATAACGACTAGTAACACTCACCAAATCAGAACATTGGCATGGAAAGTGTGATTAGCAAACCTCATTCTGAAGTTGAAAACCTTGGAGCTCAACTAAAAGAATCAATCCCCCCAAATGAAGATCAATCGGAGCAAGAACAACTCGGGATGCGTCAAGGAAGGTATTATACAGATACCCATCCACTTATTTGTGTGTTTGATTGATATACTAGTTTAAACACAAGATTTTTATGTGTTATTTACGTGCCCAGAAAAATTTTCGGCCCATAGATATAATCAAACCACCCAGCCGACACTAAAGCACTTTATTGATAACTATATGGATTAGTTTCGGCCCAAACATTCCAGGAAAGTCTGGGCCGAATTTTTTTCTTATTTCCAGCCCCTTCCACGTGGATACTTCAATTTCGGCTCAAGTAGGTATTGATAAATGTAAGCCGAAAATTTGTCTGTCTTACTTGTATTGATATTTGCAACAGCGAGTCCCTTGCAATTGTTGTTTATGAACCTCCCCCACCACCAATTCGTGAGGATGATCCAAGAGTGATTGAAACACGACGTCAAAGGGATGAACACATTGATCCCCCTCTTCCACGACCACATCATTTGCGTGGGGAATATGCTCCTGGCCTGCGTAGGGATTATCGTGATTTTCTTCCTCAGCAAGTCGAAAGATTTGTCGATCATGATGAATGGCAAGCAAATGTACCTCGTAATCTTAAAAGAAAGAGGGTTGGTGAGGGTGTGGAAATTTTTCCTTGTGGTTGTACACTTTGCGTTGAAGTTGCACGTCTCCGTCCACTTGTTGAGGCCAATGGCGGACCGAGCTGGGAACTAATCCGCAGCCGAACACGGTTTGGAACTGGTTTCACTGGTTGAGTATTATTAAGTGTTTTGGTATTGTTCTTCTTTTATGTTATGGGCAGACTTAAACATCCTTTGATGGTGAGCCAATTGTATCGTTGAATTGTTATTTTGTTAGTTAAACTTTATTTCGTCTTAAATACTATCATTTGGATGTGTACTGTTTAGATGCTTAACCTGTATTTCGGCTTACGTTATTTCATGGCATGAGTGCCGATATTATTTCGTCTTACGTTATTTCATGTCGGCTGAGCCGAATCTATTTCGGCTTGCCTTTCCCTTCCTTTGTATGAGCCGAAACTTGTTATGTAAAGTTCCAACGGTAGTATTTTCGAAAAAATAGCCGTTGGGGCTTGTTGTCTATATAATTCAAACCCATCCCAAACTCACTTGCAACCAAATTTCTATTCTAAATCTCTACTCCATAAAATGTCTCAACCTTCTTCATCCTCTTCTTCTCCTCCAAATAAAAATAAAAAGAACATAACAAAGGAGATAATTGATAACTACTACTACAAAAAAACCTTCATCTACATCTCCTCCTCTATTCACTCCACCTCCATTTAAGAGATGGTATCCATCTCCTCCTAGACACTATGGAAACCCAATTGTCAAGCGATGCAAAACTTCATCCGCATCCAAATCTTTATCCGGTTCTTCTTCTTCCTCATCTAGCATCCAAAAACAACACAAGAATCCTCTAGACTCCCTACCCGATGCGCCTAAACCCCGTCCTAAATTTACGTGCGGTGAAGATATTTGTCTTTGTGGTAATCTTATGTTGTTGTATCCAACTCCGAACGAAATCAAAGGCCTTCGTTATGGAGTGAATTGGTCAAGTTTGTGGTTTTATGTCCAACGAAACTTCAACGAAAAAACTCCCCGAAAAGTGGTGCGAGATGTGAATGCGTTGTCGGCGCAATGGAGCAAAATACACAAAAAGGTTCAAGAATTCATGCACTTGGGGAGACTAGTCCGAGCTCAAATTCAAGATGAGAACGAGGAAGAAAATGTGGCTAGGACTTTGAAGGAATGGCACCAATGGAAAGGGAAACACTTCAAGTACGAACAACACTACCATCTCATCAAGGATTTTCTCGTATCAAGATATTTGAATTGAGTTAGTTACCTCTTAATTAATACGGTTCTATCATTATGCTTTGATTATGTAATATGGGGTTATCATTAATGTAATGCTTTTATTTTATGAATGATGAATTTGGTATTTTAGAAACCGGCATAATACTTAATATTTAAAACTAAAGAGTCCGTCTTACAAAACATATAACAAAGCCAAGCCGAAACACAGAATAAATTTCGGCTTGTAACCACAAAACAAGACATCTGCTGAAACAGTTTCGGCGCCCCCGCAAAAAAAATGTCTGAGCCGAAACTATAATATGGTTTGCATGGCAGAAATATGTAGTTCCGGCTCAGACAGTATAACAACATACTGAGCCGAAATTGTCACTGTCCATCTCGACAACACCATTGAGATCCTACATCCATTTCTTCAAGTCCTACGTTCAAGTCCGGGATCCAATCTTTGTCTTCTTCAATTGCTACGTTCAAATCCGGCACTTCTTCAATTATTTGAACCTCGTCATCCATTATTTGAAGGGCTTCTTGCATGTCTTGCATATCCTCAAAATCTTCATAGTCACACAAATTAATGCGGCCTTCACGTGCAACTTTAATGGTGTGCGCCTTCCACATCGCCATTTCCCCGGAGTAATCTTCACACCAATCACCCGAGTAGTTGGGGTCGTAGCCCGGCCAATATGCACTATACGACAATGGAGGTATTGGGCAACCCAACTTGAGCTTGAGACCGATGAAATGATTCTTTTCAACAAAGGCAATAAAAAGCCTTCTACCCCTCAAAACTTCATCACAAGGAACTCCCGGAGGTGCATAAGTTTCACTAAACGCAACGGAGAAATTGTGGACGACGCAATAAAATGTCTGCGCGATGAGGAAACCACAAATGGGAAACTTCATCCAATAATCCCTTGTAAGCACATCACTACCTAGTAGACGCTTTCTCATATTCTCATACTCCGCCTCTACTCCTTCGTCGCCTTTATCCCCACCTCTCAACATTGTGTAGTAAAAAGAACGGCTGCGTTCCAAAGTTTCGCACATCTTCTCGCGAATATACATGCACACGTCCCCCTTGTGCCTATCCTCCAAATCAAAAGGTCCTAATTGCTTCGCCACAACGTGAAAACCAAAATTTCTATCTTTTGGGACATCTTCTATGCTCTCAATATGGTTGTGGATGATAGGTGGAAGCCAATCCAAATAGTCGTCTTCCTTCTTGTTTTTCTTTTTAAAACAAGAAGGACTCCATCCCTATGTTTCTATTTTAGACTTCGGCAAAGACTCGTCTTCCTTGATGTCTATCTTCGCCAAAATGCCTTTCCCTTTCTTTGCTAAAGTACTTTGTTGTTGTGGAAGTGTTGAAGGGCCACTTAAGCGACTTTTCTTACTTGGATTACTACCACTTACCTTCATCCCCGCGGCCTTCGATAAAATGCCTTTCCCTTTAATTGCTAAAGTACTTTGTTGTTGAGGAAGTGTTGAAGGACCACTCGATGAAGCTCCATCCCTAGTTGAACGACTTCTCTTGCTTGGATTACTATCAGTTACCTTTATCCCCTACTTCGCCAATGCTTTTCTTTCCTCATCATACTTTGCTTGGACGTGTTCAACTCCGGATAGATCTCTACCCGTTGACAATAAAATGGAGTTGAGCTTCCGTTGCATCTTCAACGGAACCTTGGTACTTTGCCTACCTTTTCGTCTCCTTCAATCGGTTCCAAAACATCGGCAATGGTAAATTGTTCCAAAAGTGGCTTCAAACCATCCATTATCCTTTGCTTTTCGATACCATTCATGTAATCAAACTTCTCCATTAGAATTCTTCCAAACGGTGTGGCCCCAAACCCTTCCGCTACGCGATCGGTAGGACGAGGATGGAAACTCAATTGCTTCCAATGAGGATCTATAACATCCAAAGGTATCACTTTATCCTTATACCCGGCACACATATGTGGACATGGAAGTCCCATTGTTGTCTTTATCGGACAAGTACAATTTGCTCTTGGCCTATACTTATGCTTCACCGCCAATGCCACTTGCTTCATCACCAACTTAATACACAAATGGGAGACATTCAAACTTAAATGCCTTATCCATGTACAATCCTTCCCATCGAGAAGAGGTTCTTCGAACTTGCACACTTGGAGAAGGCTTCTTTCGAACTTCGTATGGATGTTTATAATATCACTTCTATTATACTCACGTATAGCATCAAACACGGTGACAAAGGTGTCACGACATCCAAAAAGATTTACCTTCAACCGGTGGTGAGCCAACTCACACATACTTGTTGCTTGGTTGTCGAAGTGTTTAATCTTGTTCGTAAACATATGCACGAACTTTTCCCGGTGCTTCAATACTTTATTTAAGTAGGGCATGATTTCCGGGTACTTGGTTTCTCCCCAATGATCAACCAAACGTTGGTAATTCCGGTTGTAAATCGCCAAGGTTTCGGAAAAAACCAATGCTTCCCAATGTGTCGTGAATAATGCGTACTTCTCTTGCTTGTCGGCATAATCCACAAGGAACTCTTCTTTCTTGGCTTCTCGCACTACCGCCGGTAACTTTGAAATCTTCTCTAGTTCACTTATCTTCTTGAAAGGTTGAATAATCGGATGACATTTCTTCTCCACATTCTTAGCTATGTGAAACGTACAAAGAAAGTTAACGGCGCCGGGAAATACCTTTGTTATAGCCCACATCAATGCACTCTCATTGTCGGTTACTATCACCCTTGGAAGCTCTTCCTCGTATAGAGATTTAACTCTCTCTAACGCCCATTTGTAACTTGCCTTCTTCTCGTCTCTCATGAAAACGAAAGCCACGGTGAAGGGTGACTTCGTCGAGGTATGGCCAACAACGTTCAACAATGGCATCTTGTACTTATTAGTCTTATAAGTACAATCCATAATAAGAACTTGTGGAAAGCATAGAGCCAATTTGAGACAATCCGGATCGGCAATTAATAGGTGAGTGACTTGTCTAAACTCATCCAATTTAACATCCGTGGTGTAACCATTCGCCCTTGCCACTTGAAACAATTGTTGCATCACATTCCTTCCTTGTGTATCTCTAATTTTTATTTGCATCCTTGCGTTGTAGATGGTTTGCCGTGTTGACATGTTGCTTGGATCGTCCAACTTCAACTTGGTAAGAATCTTGCTTACTCCAATTCTTGCTTTAGACAAGCGTTCAACTTGCAACTTTTCATGGGGTTTAAGCCTTCCAATCGTGGGGTGTCCGTGAAATCAAATGGTCGTGGATGGTTATGACGACAATCCATGGTAGCGTTCATCACCCAATGCTTTTCATGCCCCAAAAAGTTGAAAACTAGCTGGAAAGGACATTCTATCTTCCTTGTTTTAGTCTTATAAGGGATCCGGGATGAGGTCTTCACATACACATAACCCTTCTTTTTCTTATTTATATCTTTTCCGCTTCTCTCACAAACCATCACCAAACGGTTTTTACAAGTATATCTACCGATTACAACTGCGCACATTAGTTCTCTTGCTTGTTTCTTAACCCAGGCAATGGCTTCTTCCCTTGAATACCACGTCTACATTTGTAAGAAAATAAAGTATTAGTTAGATATTATTTTGTAGGAAATAGACTAAGAAAATAAAACTATTAGTTACCTACCAATCCAATTCCCTTCAAATATTCCTCTCTAGTATCTTCGTGAATGGGCCGAGAGAAGAGGTCTTGATTTACATGGTTTGCGAGTGCGACCTATAAAAAAAAGCGAAAGTTAGAATCAATTTCGGCTCACACGATAAACTACTATTCTCAGCCGAAACTGTTTCGGCTTTCATTCTGTTCACGAAACTTTGAGCCGAAATTGTCTCTGTGGTTTCCATATATTTTCAAAAAATTTACCTAGCTCAGACATTGAAATGATTTGTATGGGCCGAAAATACATATTTCTCAGAAATATACAGGTGGTTTCGGCGCAGTTAAGATCTGAAAAAGCTCAGCCGATACAATTTCGGCTTGCTCAGTTTTCAAATTTTCCTAGCCGAAAATCTTTCTGGGCACACAAAATACTCAAAAAATTCTCATCTTTTCATGGATTCGAGCTATAGAAATGAGTATAGACAAGATTTATAAGAATACCTGTGCATTAGAAGGATTGGGTTCATCATAAATCGGCTCATCATTCACATTTGGCTCATAAAATTCATCTTCATCTTCAAAAAGAGGTCCTCCAAGAGATGAAGAATCAACCATTAAACGATTGTTGTTATTGTTGTTGTTGCGAGGAAGTAATATGAAAGGATTATCCATCTCAGAATCACTTGATTCACTCATGTTGAACCTCAAAAATCACAAATCTCACCAAAAAAACCTAGGTTTTTTTTTCCCCTCTTCTCCCCCCAAAACCCAACTTTTTTCTCACCCAAAAATAAAAATCAGATTTTAGTTTTAAATTTAATTTAATTAAAATCATTAACACTAATCATTATCATTAACACTAATCATAAAAATTAGTGTTAATCAGTCCAAGGGTAGATTAGCATTTTTGAAAAAAATTAATTCCCAAAATGTCCCCGTTTTGTCTCCATTCAAACTGCCCCAAAATTTTTCTTACTGCCGAAAAATCTGGTTCTTTTTTTATTCATTCGACCCCACGAAATGAATAAAAAGCGAGCCGCCTACTTTGACCTCATTTACCGATGACTTCCCATCAATATTGTACGGATCGCCCGACTCAGCCGAGTTACTCGGTAGTAACTCGGGGATCAGTCTTTGACCGATACGATTATCAAGGATCGGGGAGACTGTAACTACAGGAAAAATTTCCCTCGGTTCAGACAAATTGTTAGTGAAATTGAAGTTTATATCCAAACCCTTTTCTATAAATCAATCACTTAACTTAGAAATTACTTTGTTGCCTTGAAAGAAGTCCAACCACTAATATTTCTGAGTTTTTTTCTCGATCAAAAATCTCTTGTTTCAAATTCAAGAAGATGAAATTAAGGAGAAGAGTAGTACGTTAGATCTAGCAGAGATTATGTGAAGTTTATAGCATCTCAGAGGAAGAAAACCCTGTTAAAAATAACATTTCACCATTCTCAGAGGGGATGAACGAAGAAGAAGAAGAATCGAGGAAGAAGAAGGGGTGGGTCCAGTCGAAAAAATATTATTAATATGTTAAAATAATCCATGTTATCGTGTTTCGGGGAGTTGTGAGCTTAAATACATCTAAGATTTTAACGGACAGATGTGGAATTAAGCTGTTTTGGACGGTCAGATGTGAAGTTATAATATAATAATTAAATTATGTATATAATGTGGATCGCCGATTTACTCGGTTTGGAGCGTCCAGGATCGGGGATCAGACCCCGACCGATCCAGGGCCGATCCCCGAGGCGTACCACATTGCCTCCCATGTTACACGAAAGCCCAACCAGGAAATCTTTTATTTTTCTCTTTTTTGATATTAAGAAAATTAAATTAGTTGTTAAGTAGTAGTAGGGTCAAATTATTAATTGGCCGACCTTTAGGGAGGCCTTCTATATGGTGACTCCCATGTATTTTGTCATCAACGAAATTAGATGTAAGGAACAATTAATTGTAAGGAACGAAATTGAAAATTTGATCACAATTTGATCAAATTTGATCGATTTTCATGAAATTTTTTGCAATTTCTTCTACAATACAATGATTACTGTAAACCCATTATTCTGAAATGCTTAAATATGATCTAACAAGTTCTATTTGGAAGAATTTAACCTGCCATTTAAACTAAAATCAGATTTC
>JAJJMA010146661.1:0-20958 GCA_023529015.1 Papaver nudicaule
AGACTTCAGAATCCGTATTTCCCTCGTTTCTCGAGTCCACTAAACGACATCTGTCGTTCTATCTAACTTTCCCGCCTTTCTTCCCACCAAAAGCAATAAATCGCGTGGGGTACCTAAAAAACACTGTTTGCATTCTTCTATTTTTCTAGGGTTTCCCATTTTATCTATTCCTCAAGTTTTCAGAAAAAAAAAAAACCCTAGATCACAATGGGGGATTCCAGGGGTTTCCCCGATTCTAATTCAAGACCCCTTCGTTATCGACCGTCTGCTGGGATTATTAACAAGATCCATGTTGAGAATTTCATGTGTCATACAAGCTTAGATATTGAACTCGGTGAACAAGTTAATTTCATCACTGGGCAAAACGGAAGTAAGTTTTTTTTTTTTTTAGTTTTTTTTTTTGACCTAACTCTTTATTTAGTGGTAAATCTCTGTTTATTTTGTTTACGAAGCTTTTAAAAGTCTTATCTTTTGTTTGATTTCAGGTGGAAAGAGTGCTATTTTGACTGCTTTGTGTGTTGCTTTTGGTTCTACGGCCAAAGGAACTCAAAGGGCTTCAACACTGAAGGATTTTATAAAGACTGGATGCAGGTTTAGTGAAAAAATGTTACATTTTGTTTCTACTTTACACCTTCAACACAATTTTTAGATTTTTTTCAGGTTTTAGCAAATTGTTTTGGGGGAAATTGCTAGAAATGGCTTAATAGTAGGAAATTGATCACAACAATGGACAACAAGAGATGGAAGAACAAAATGAGAAGAGGATTAGAGGGAAATTAGAACACAAGCCCATCCTTCATATCATCTATTTTTTGACTGACCTTGTGTTGTTGTTGTATATATGTATATACTGTAATATATGTTAACTACCTCTTCTATTTTGAGATCACTGCTCTATCTTGCAAGCTTTAGCACAATCTGCAACTGAATAATGCATTAATTTGTTAATTGTTACATGTGCTTGCAGTTATGCTCT
This sequence comes from Papaver nudicaule, assembly GCA_023529015.1. Lineage (NCBI taxonomy): Eukaryota > Viridiplantae > Streptophyta > Magnoliopsida > Ranunculales > Papaveraceae > Papaver > Papaver nudicaule. The sequence continues at coordinate 977 of JAJJMA010146661.1, forward strand.
TGTTTCCGTTGAAATAAAAAATCAAGGAGAAGAAGCTTTTAAACCAGAGATCTATGGCGATGTTATTATTATTGAACGCAGAGTCACTGAATCCAGCGGCTCCACTATTGCCTTGAAAAACCGTCAAGGTTGTATCCAATGCCATACTTGTGCATCTCATACAAATTTCCCAGTTCTTGTTTAGTTCTTCTACCATCTGTTTTAGTTACTTGTCTGTTTTCTGTTTTTAGTTGCTCATATGTTGTTCAAACTTGCATGTACTTTAGAAGCTCCAGTTACTCTGCTATTTGGTACACGTGGTTGATAATATCGCCAATGCATTCCTTGCTTTTTAATAATTTCATATGTTAGGATAGGTAATTTGTTACTTAATTCTCACTTTGACATACAATTTCGGGTGCTTGCTGTTGTAAGCTAAGCATTCAAGAGTCATTGTTGCATAACTTACATCTAGACTGTTAATTCTTTGTGTATTGCCTCGAGGTCTTAGGAAACAGAAGGGTCTTAAGTATGTACTTTTTCTGGTTGTTGCTAGATTAATTCCACCATTATTTCAGAAAGTGGCTAGTATGGATTGAGAAGGTAGTACATGGACTCACAGGGTTACATACACGTTAGTACTTGCTACCAATACATTCCAGAAAAATAAACAAGTCTGCTATTTCAAGTTATACTGATCGAGTTCTCTGTTTCTGTTATTGCAAGAACATGTTACTTTACCTAACTTCTATTTTTGAATTTATTGCTTGAAAGGTGGATACTTGTCTGTAGCTTATTTGCCTTACGTTTTCACAGGAAAAAAGGTTGCTTCAAGGAGAGCCGATGTCATGGAAATCGTAGAGCATTTTAATGTGCGTATTTTCATTTAATGGCTACCACTACCATTCTATCAAAATGGTATCTTTAAATCAAAGTCTTATTACATATGACGTGAACTTGTTGTATGTTTTCTGTTGGCAAGAGATTTAGGTGGAAAATACTAACTACTGTAATCAGTTAGGGCATATTAAAGATCGCCTGGATTATCTAGATCTAAGATAAAAATGTACTCATTACCAGTAAAATGATGTGTCATGAACCAGTTGATTGTCTAGCGGCCGAGAATTCCTCATGTATGGTGTCATCTCTTGAACTCGTGGAACCTGATGAGTTCATAAAGGGCTTATGGGTGCTTTAGCTATAGAGATTCCAGAATGGCATTTGAGATTAAATTCTACATGAAATAACTTAGCCTTGGTTGGATGATTAAGGCAAAACTAATAAACATGCTGATTTGCCTAAGGTACTGGACTACTGGTCATTCAAAGCATCTGATTCTGATTCATGTATAGATACACCTGTATTGGACTTTTGAGTCCTTTAGATGCTTGCCGCACTTGATAAAGTTAGACTTTTTGTAACTGAGTACCTTCTTCAAAATTCTGATTGAGACATGCAAAATACACCTGAACACATGTGGGTTAAAGAAGCAAACAATACCAAGTATTAAGGTTTTTTACATCAACACGTAGCATCCATCTGATTTTTTATCTACAGGCTTGTATATGTAGACTGTAGTAGTCTTTCTCTAGAATGCATATTCCCTTAGACTTCTACTGCGCGAAACCTTTAATTTGCTCAACTTTTTACTACTTTACTTAGTCTTGTATTTATTGTATTTTGCTCAAATTGATCCGTTGCAGGTACTGACTTGCTTTTATTGTGCAGATTGATGTGGAGAATCCATGTGTTATAATGAGTCAAGACAAAAGTCGAGAGTTCTTGCATTCGGGAAATGACAAAGATAAATTCAAGGTAAATTGATGCTTTTCTGACTGATAGAAACGGCATATTATGATCTGCAGATGGAGTTCTCTTCAATTGTATATCTGTATTGTATATTAGTTGCGATTGTCTGCACATAATTGCCTTATTTTAAGTCCGAAGTAGTCTTTAGTGTACAATGCTTACAGAATTGCCTTTGTTTGTGTCTGAAGGAATTTTTAATGTACAATGCTTATACTTGTCTTGCAGTTTTTTTTCAAGGCTACACTTCTTCAACAAGTAAGTGATTTACTGTATAGTATCAGTGATCAGCTGGATGCTGCTAGCGCTCAGGTTGAGGAATACGAGTCATCAATAAGACCCATAATGAAAGAGCTCAATGAGTTGAAAGCAAAGATTAAAAGCATGGAACATGTTGAAGAAATATCTCATCAGATAAAACAGATAACAAAGATACTGGCTTGGGCATTGGTGTACCGCGATGACAATGACGTCAAGGAACAAGTGGCCAAGCTGGAGAAGTTAAAAGAGCGTATTCCTCAATGCCAAGCAAAAATCGATCGACATTTGGTTAGTACTAGATACTTTTACAATTACAATTCTGTTTGCTTTGTACGTCATTATGACAAAGCAAAAATCGATCGTCATTCTGTTTGCTTTCTGTTTTCTGGATTACTAAAAAAAGTCTTTTCTTAGAGTTTTTATTCCGTTGCACTGTTTAGAAAAATTCCTAAATTTAGACTTCCTATGAAACAATGATATCATTGTCCAGTTTTGAAGATATTTGCGGTAGGCTTAGGAGCTCTTGTTAGTTTTGTATTACAGGGTAAGGTGAAGGAATTGAATGAACACCTTGCAGAAAAGAGATTTCAAATTGATCGTATGATGGAAAAGACATCAGAATTCCATAGATTGAAGGACGAGCTGCAGCAAGATCTTACTTTGGTATGTCGAAGTTCTCCATTCATGCTATTGATATTAAATAAAGTCTTTGGATACCCGTGTTCCTACAAATACTTCAAATACTCATCATTAGTCCATTTAAAACTTTCTACTGATTTTCGCAAAGGGTATCTTGTGTTGATTGGCACAGTGAAAAGCTATGCTAGTTTATCTAGTGTAATGTTTTGCACCTGTTTCACTGGTCTATGAAGCTTGTATATGGAATGTTCGCTCAACGTTTTTTCAATATTTCCACATGCATAAGTTGTCTATTTACTCTTTTCGGTCTCTTTTCGGTCTCTTTTCTCAAATACTCTTATCGACGTTCTTATTTTCAGGTCACCAAATCAAAACACGAGCTTGAAGAGGAACATACTCGCAAAAGGAATCATATTGAGAAATTGGTCAAGCGTGTTAGTTTGCTTGAGAAGCAAATTTATGAATTCCAAGAGCAACATGTTAAGAATACTCAGGTTTTTTCTGCCTCCAAATTTATATTAATGTTAAGGGTTTGTTATGGAGTTTTCTGGAGTCTCTATAGCAAAGTTTTACTTCCTTTATTTCCTAGTGTGTTTAACTGAAGCTGGTTTTCTTTTTCTTTGAACATGTTTTTGGTAATTCTTGTGATAGTATATTTTAACGGTATCCATTACTGAAGTTTTTAATTTAAGCTTAGACTTACTTTCCGGACCATCAGATTCAAGTGAATCAGTGGTTGGTAATACAATTTACTTATTTTCCAAAATTAATCTTGACATGGTCCTAATCTTCACCACACATTCACTTACATCTGATGGTGGAGAAAATGTCTAGACTTAACTTAAAGGGGTTACCTATATTAAAACTCAAAATTTAAATTGACAGTGCACTTGGCCAGTAATCATATTTTCCATTTCCTCTTTTAGGTTACTTTCTGGTTTATTTTTTAGAAATTAAAGGTTAAATTGATACCAGCCCAACTCCTAGTGTTCTCTCTAAAGAAGCATAGTTATAGCCAACTAGCATTTTTATGAATTGGTGTTTGAAAAGGTGTCAATTTCTGCTTCTTTACTTTGACTCCGTCTACTTCCTGTGTAATATTGACTCGTTGTATCATTGATATCTTTTTGTGTTTTGATTCATATTTCACTGCAGGTTGAAGAAAGTGAGATGGAGGAACAATTGAAGGCGCACCAGGATGAGTTTGATTCAGCCGTTGCATGTATTACAAGGTTAAAAGTTGGTTTCGGTTGTCTAACTGTTTACTTGGAGTAGTTGCAGAGTTATGCTTTAACTGTACTTGCACCTTTGCAGATTAAAGGAGGAAGAAAATGCCCTTTCAGAAGAGGTTTCAATGACCATGCGAATGGTCGATCAAATTGTTTCTGAGGTAGTATATGTTAGAAATTTATCATGACAAGTTTTATCTTTGTCCAATCTTTCTCTACATATTAAGGGGAGTATTTCCACTGCAAGAAAGGAAAAACAATAGAAATGATACATTTTCTACCTTGTTTTGTACAGAAACAACCCAATTCATCTGAAAATATATTTCTTAAATTTGTGAACATGGCTTTGAAAGTTATGCAGGGCAAGGCACTAGTGATTAGGTCCCAAGCAACTAATAGTTTTTACACTCCACTTTTTCTTTCTCGGTGCCACACTCTCTAATCTCTCATCAAATTCAACATTTACACCTTTCGTGGGGGCACTGTGACAGGTCTTGGACTGTTGGTGACATTTGGTATATATATTTAGTGCAATTATTACAATGTGGTTGTTCGGTTAAAGTTACAGGTCTTGGACAGAGAATTTGTGACATTTCACTCTAACACTTATGACTGCGCAATACAGTTTTCTCCACATGAGTTGCACCTTTTATTTATTGATGGAATCAGTTTACCCATAGATTCTGCCTCTTACATAGTATGTCGTTATACGTGTATAGTTCTCAAGTGGGTCCATTATTTTGGACAAAATTCATTAGCGGGGTAGTGGACAAGCTACACAGTGTGCCTTGTCCACATGCTACATATTTTTAGATAACCTATACGTGAGTAGCACATTTGGCATTTGTGTGGAATATTGAGAATTCTAATCTTGATGAGCATGTTGATGCACAAAGACGGTTCTGAAATATCTTACATTGCTCTAGTTCAAAACTATTTTCCTTATCATCTCTGTTTTGTGAATTGTACATTAACTAAACCAAGTATATCCCTTAATGCTACATGCTTTACTGCAATCACTTGTGAAGTTTATGTTCTTGCACTTGAGCAAACCCTATGCTGTTTTATCTAACTTGCCATGGTTGCTAGGTTTTACCTTTTTTTTTTCTTTTTTTTTCTTTTCTTTTGCACTTTGTAAGAGAGAACTGTTTTGATTTTATTTTTTTATTTTTCATTTTGTAGGAGAGAACTGTTTTACTTTCACTATTCTCTTCCTATTTCTTCAGCGTTGTGTATTCCACTTCAATCATTTGCCTTGAACTACATGATTCTTATTTGTTGTCACCAGATTCAAGATGCTGAACGCAAGCGCCGAGAAGTTCTCTCTCATATAAATGGGCTTCGACAGCGTCATACGAACAAGGTTCGGTCTTACTCACAGTGACTCATAACTCATGAACTACTCTAGTTGAAAACTGAACACTTCTTATGCCTTGGCATGTCTAAGTAATGTTTAAAAGTGACTGCCGATTATGTAATCAGCTGGTTACTGGAGGGATGTTTCAACATGTGTGCTGTTGAGTGGACATGTCTAACATCAGTTTGGTGACTTAGGTCGTTTGCTGTCTATAAGAGTACCATTCAAATAGAAACAGATAAATCGGTTGATAGCATGGCTGATGATGTGAAGAGTGACTTACTGATAGAAATTATTTAAAAATTATGTCATACATGACGGATGGCTATTCTGCCATACGCCCACTATAGCAGAGTTTTGACAGACTTTCTCTGCTAAATTGTATTGTATGCTGAGTCATCAAGAAGACAAATAAAGTGTGAAATCATATAGTTTGTAAACTTCCCATCAAATTGTAGGTTGCTCGTATTGAGCTGCTAACATCCATTTCTTACAGGTGACAGCCTTTGGAGGAGAGAAAGTGATTCGACTTTTACAAGTTATTGAGAGGTGCCATAGAAAATTCAAAATACCTCCAATTGGTCCAATTGGGGTTCACGTGGTGAGTAATGGATAAATTTGAGTGTTTTGACAGTGTTTTTTTTAATCCATTTTTATACTTTCTTATGCAACATTCAACTGTTATGTGTATCTAACTAACATCGCCACATGAGTATATTAGAAAATGTTAACTTGTCTTTTTAGTAACCATTTAGGGTTGTGTTGGTACCGTTGTATTTTCTAGAATGTCTCAAAATGTTATGGCCTTGACTATGTTGGGTTTTCTATTGCACAAGACAACTGTGAATAACAATATGAAGCTTGTGAGAACAGAAAAAGAGAATTAAATTAGAATAGAATAGAATAGAAAGTTCAATAAGAGGGATAGTAATAAGAGTTTAGGAAAACCTAAACCTCTACATGGAACACAAACTTAAGAAAGTAGAATTGTAGACAAGGTATATTCCTATTACCTGGCATGTAAACTTAAATACGGTCCAGGAGATCTCTGCCGCAATACGGTCCAGGAGATCTACATCTCAGTGATTCATTGTATGTCCCACAAATACAATCCTTTGTGGTTCCCATGGCCTGCAATGCAATTTCTCTGGATATCCTACTTGCATTTGGTTGTTGGCTATAGCTCCAAGTTTATCCTAGTGTTCTTCAAGGCAAGATCACAAAGCTATATAAGCCAAAATTTATAATAAGATTTCTTTTTGACAACCTAAATCGAGTTTATTGCATTCACAGAGCTGCAGTCTTATTTATCTCTATTGAAATCATTTAACTGCTCTAGCTTTTTGTTGGAAACCCTTTATTAATAATAACAGGGGTGCAGTTATGCACTCATGTATTGATAACCAAGTGCCTTGCGGATCTTTATTGTTTTTGCTTTGATATGGAAGACACATTACCTTAACTTTTATGTTTAGTTTCAAGAAATGCGTAGTATTTGCGACTCATTATGTTTTTGTGTACATGTGCACAACAATTGTGCTTCAATGGTTCGAGGATCAACAGTAACTAGGTTATCTGTGGAGGGAAAAGCTCCTGCAAGTCTCATTTTCGAATTGCACAACTTAACGATTTAAATATTGTAATGCAGAACCTTGTTGGTGGGGATAGATGGGCACTGGCTGTTGAAACTGCAGTTGGAGGTTTGTTCAATGCTTTCATCGTGACAGATCATGGAGATTTTCAGCATTTACGAGGATGTGCTAACGAAGCAAAATACAACAACCTCAAGATTATCATATATGATTTCTCTAGGCCTAGGTAATTTTGACATCTCTCATTTCGAGTTTGACCCAATTTTTTTTTTCAAATTTGTAAACTTGACTTCGACTTGACAATGTGATTTTCTTTCTCTAGGTTGAATATTCCAGATAACATGCTTCCCCAAACTAGTCATCCGACAGTTCTTTCCGTCTTACAATCGGACAATCCTACTGTACTAAATGTCTTGGTGGATATGGTAACTCTCTGGGTTTGGCTAAATCTTTTTTTTTGTTGCTCTGTTATTTCCTGTCTTATTATTAGCTTATTCTTGCGATGACTTTATCATCTGGCTATTTTGAAGCATTTAACCTCACATGACAATTATGTTAAGCAAGTAACAATGTTCTTGTAGTTGATCGTAACTTTCTTGAATCCTTGAAATCAACATTTTGGAGTTTCTTCTGCCAGTTTTAGTTTCTAAGCGTACGAGGCTTTTTGTGGATATAACGGTCTCACTAAACAGGCGTTTTTGGTTTTCTCTTGAAAAGAAAAATATCAAGAAAGAAAGAAGATTAATTTATCTCAGTCCTCTCTCCACTGCATGATGCTATTATGCTGATCTCAATCTTATAATTTATCTTATGGTTTGCTTCTTTTGCAGGGTAATACCGAAAGACAAGTTCTTGTGAGTAACTATGAAGTGGGTAAATCGGTGGCTTTTAACCAGAGAATCCCTAACCTGAAGGAGGTTTTTACAGCAGATGGGTCCAAAATGTAAAATGTGAAGCTTTATTTTGTTTCATACCTCTATTGAAGTTTTCACCTTGTTGAATATCTTTTCCTGATTATAGCATCTATAATGTGTTTCACATTTTTATGGAACAATCTTTGCATCTTTGGGTAATGTAAAAATTACACCTGTACTAAGTGATATTTGACCACTTTGCCTTTTTAGGTTCTTCCGAGGTTCAGTTCAGACTACTCTTCCTCCTAACAGATGGATGGGGTCTGGCAGACTTTGTGGTTCAGTTGATGATCAAATTAATAATTTTGAGGAAGAAGCATCAAAGATGCAGGATAAAGCTAGACAAGGTCAAGTGAGGAAGAGAGATGTGGAGGGTAGGCTTCAGGATTTTCAGGGGAGACTAAATGCTGTGAAAGTAAATATCTTTGCACTTTACATATTAATATCGTGAAAATCTGATTTAAAGTGAACTGCTGTGATATCTTACACTGGCTAGTCTAAAATTTTAAAATTCATTGGTGATTGCTAACCGATACAGCTAATAGGTCACGATATCTGTGAATAGTGTTTTATTGCATGTTTTTCTTATTAGGGAGTTCTTGTTTCAGTAGGAACATTCAGCAGCAGGTCTAGAATGTTGTTTGCATTCACCTGTTTTATCAAATATAATGTCTCAGTCGGATAGTAATTTTTTTTTTTCTACTGGTTACGGTAAATCCCTACCTGTCAAAGAAAGAAAGATATCATGTAAGTTACTTGGTTTAAGTAATTTTTTGAGTTTAACAAACTTGAAGTAATCAAACCAGCAACTATTAGAAAATAAAAGGGAATGGAGGTATATTGACACCTAGTCCTAGATAGCATAGAACTAGTCAGAACTCATGTAGCAAAACGAACATTAAACTGTATAGGATTTTCTTATTAGAAATTTCAAATGGTATGCCTGACTAGAAAAAGAAGACAGTAGACGAAAAATGGTATTTGTTATTTTCAGAATGCATGGTGCATTGATTCCTGAAGCACATTTCAACTGGTGATACTTAGCCACTGATAACACATGTTTTGGTCGACTCTGTTTGATGTTTTATTTTAGATTATGAACTCTCAGTACGGTGTATGAATTGCCAAGTAACATTCTTTCTGTATCTCGATGGATCTTGGTAATACAATTAGTAATTACAACTATTGAGGTTTTTCTGTTGATGGCCTAGTTTGGTAAGCATGTTGGGTTAGGCATTGGAATCAAGTAAAAACCCTTTTTTTCATAAATGCCTTTGACTATTACCAACGTGTAACCTGTATCGCTTACTACCTTCCTTTTGGTTTCTTTTAGAGGAGACGTCTGAATGCTGAGAGGGATTTAACGTCAAAGGAATTAAAATTACAAGATCTGAAGGATTCATGTAATTCTTATGCCGCAGAACCTAGTTCATCTCCTGCATCTAATGCTAATGAGCTTCGTGAAGAAATCTTGGTTTGTGCTATTAACCCACTGTTTCTTCAAGATCATTCAACACTTCTCGTTTTAGTTGTTTCTTTTCAATAATTTCTCTTGTATATTTCATATAGAAAATCGACGAGGATATAAAAGAGAAGGAAGCGTCCTTAGATAAACTTCAAGAGAGAATCAAGGAGGTTACAGAAAAAGCCAAAGAAGTGAAACTCTCAATCAAAAACTTAAGTGGTATGTGAGACAACTTTCTTTCACTTACTTTTGTGATATTCGTTGTTTGTTACAGTGCATTTGCTTCTGTTGTAAATTCTTCTTGTGCCATCTGTCAAAGTGCATTTCCTTTCTGTTGTAAATTCTTTTTGTGCCTGCTGAAATTGTAGATTCGGCAAAAGGGGATATTGATGCTTTAGATAGAGCCGGACAAGAGCTAATCAGTTTGGAGGAAGAACTGATTACTGCAGAAAGGGTGATTATTTGCTGGTCATTTCTACTATTTTATGTGTATATATTCATTCTAATTAGAATCCCTAATGTTTAAGTTTCCAATGATAGGGGAAATCTCACTATGAAAACATCATGCATACTAAGGTCCTTCCTGAGATTGAAGAAGCAGAAAAACAACGCCAGATGCTTCAGCTCAAATTTGAGGTTCGTAATAATTTTTATTATTCGTCTAGCATATAAACTTAAACTTTGACTTGCTGTCATCATGGTTTAAAAAAACGCTTCTCACGTATTGAGGCGCACATTTTTGCGCATCAGGCCAAAAACGCTTTGATGCGTTCGCATCATAGATTGTCTATATCAGAAAAAATTGGGCTTCGAAGCCCAGTAAACAGGCCGCCTAGATCCTCTTAGACTGTTTTCTAACCTTAACAATAATAGAAGACCCTAAACAATTTTAATTATTCAGCAGCGTTTCTCTTCTCCTTTTGTGTCACTCCTCTTCTGCGATCATCATCTTTATTCTGCAACATGGCTAGCCAAGCTAGAAAGTGTATGAAAAGGGATTCAACTTGATTATGGTCGTAACTTCCTAGTCTCCCTTCATTATGTTGACAACTACTTAATTTAATATCATATTTTGCAAGGCAGCGCATCGATAACGCATCTTAGCAGCGTATTACGCATTGCTAGGAGAGCGCATCGCCTTACACATTCACTTTTTAAAACCCTGGCTGTCATTTAGAATTTGTTGGTAATATAGCTTGTATGAATTTTATCTTTGATTTTATTAAGTTAAAAACCCTACGTACCGCAACGCTTATCAGATCATTAGATTATGTGGATAATTGCGCTGAAGGAAAAACATTGAAGAATTAAAATGTGTCTGGGCCTAGTTTTCCTTGTCCTGATGGACAAACGAAAAATATAGACAGCAGCAGTGAAAGATAAGCCATTTGCAGTGTGCGCAAAGTATACTCACTGCAAAGATAGTGGTCAAAAATTTCTGTTATCGCAAGCCAATTCTGTACATGTAATTTTGTCCTTGAAGTCAATATTCGCCATTTTCCAGAACATGTCCTTAAGCCAAATAGATCAGAATTCTGGAAAAGCAAGTCAAAAAATAGTCAGCCTACTATTCCATTATATAAATCCACTTTTTGTCAATAGGTCATAAACAGAGAAACACTACAGGGTGCTCAACTGAAAAGCGGAGATGGGAAGAAAATCTCTTCAATTATTTACCTGAAAAGCTTTTGTATCCAGGGAGATCAGCATCTCCAAATATCAATCAAACCTCTTCCACTTCGCTACCTGAAAATCCTAAGTAAACTTCTTCTGTTGCTAAAAGCTTTTGTATTCAGGGACGTCAGTATCTCCAAATATCAATCAACCCTCTTCCACTTCGCCTACCTGAAAATCCTAACTAAACTTCTTCTGTTGCAAATTAATTAATATAGTAAGAGCCGTTTGCCTAAAAGTTTCTTCTGTTGTAAAGGATTTGCAATGACAGTCTGGATGAGTGGGTCTAACATTAAGTAACCCAATTCCAAGAAGATTTGCACCAACCTGAGGTATTCATACCCGTGATACCTAGAAACGTGTAGGGTCTGATAATCTGGTTGGTAACAGTGTTCATGAAAATGCTATGTTGGTGAAAGAAGCACCCACAGATCTGTTGAATTCATACTGTAGGTCAAACCCTTGCAAAATTTCAAGATAGTTTAATATAAAGGTCTGGAAGTATAGCTCCTCTAAATATTCCTTCATAAAGCATCGTAATCCACCAGAACTCCTTGCACTTATACTTGTAACCTTCACAACCAAGATAATGAGACATCTGTGATCCCTGTGTAGTCCTTTGAGGCAGTTTCGAGGATGATTCCCTTCTGGTTTTGGTTGGTAATGGCTTCTGGATTAATGAATGAACTGATGCTCCACTGTTGTTTAGCTAGCATTCCAGAATCTCGGTTTCAGTGTTGGGTAATTGTAATAGCTGTAATTTGATAATGTGTTTGTTGAAATGCAGGAGACTATGAAGAAGACGTCCAACTTCTGTCCTGAGAGTGAAGTTGAAGCTTTGGGAGGCTGTGCTGGAAAAACAGTTGACCAACTTAATGCCAATTTAAATCAACTAAAGCAAAGACGTAACCAAGAGAGTCAGCGGTAAGTGCTCAAATCATGTGTGTAGTATTGTCCAACATGAAAATATCAAGTTTATATTCTTGCTTTGCAGATTTTCTGAGTCGATTGATGATCTAAGAGCTTTACATGAGAAGAAAGAGCGCAAAATAATACGAAAGAAACGTACTTACGAAGCTTTTCGTGAGAAGTTGGAAGTAAGTTGGGTTATTCTCACCAATTTTTACTGCAATATATGTATTTTCATATGTCATAATTAAGTTTATCAAATCTCTACCCTCTGCATCTATAATGGAATAGACATGAGAAAATTCAGGTTCGTTACTAGAAGTCTAGAATAACACGCTTTGTTAATTGCAGCCGGTAGGGTTATTTAATAGACCCATCAACGTGTTTAATTGCAGCCGGTACGTCATTGTCCGTATTTGAATTTTGCTCAGCATATGACCCATCAACCAGTGTCAGACAACACGTGTAGTCCAGTATCACTGCTACATACTTCCTCGGTTATAAACTTTTCTTAGAAATTTTTAAAGAAATGGAAGCCAGATAAATGTATTACTGAGTCGGTAAAATGTGCTGCTGTTCTTTGATCATGGCTTGTGACTGTTTGTGTCCTGATGTTTATATGTCTATTATAACTCCTTTATTTTTATTCTAGGCATGTCAGAAAGCCCTTGAGCTGCGTGTGACCAAATTCGATAGAAATGCTAATCTTTTGAAGCGTCAGCTGACTTGGCAGTATGTAAAATTCCATTGTGAAATCTTTTATTTATTACTTACATTAAGCAAATAAGCACCTAGATGTCTGGTCTTCTTCGTGCAATTTGTCTGTTATATTTGTTTTCAATCATGTATATACCTATTGCTTTCCTGGTCTATTCTAATTTGCAATACCTATTAGATTCAATAAACATTTAAGCAACAAAAATATCAGTGGACATGTGAAGGTTAGTTACGAAGAGAAGACACTCGCGTTGGAAGTAAGTAATTCATTTTGGAATTCAGATTTGTTTTTTGGTTATTGATTCCATTTCTCTATACGACCACACTCTTCCTGTTCTTGAGATTTGATTTTCACCTTTGTATTTTGTTGTATCACATTTTCAAGGTAAAAATGCCCCAGGACACATCCAACAACAATGTTCGTGATACTAGGGGGCTTTCAGGTTTTTATGCATTTCTTTTCTTATGAAATGTATAAAATAATTAGTATGAATTGTTATAAACTCAGTTAGATATGATATTTTTAATCCATTTTCATTTCTTTCAGGTGGTGAGCGCTCTTTCTCTACTTTATGCTTCGCATTAGCTCTTCATGAAATGACTGAAGCTCCATTTCGAGCAATGGACGAATTTGATGTCTTTATGGTATATTTCCTAACAATAGAATGGTCTACTTCAAAAATGCGGATTGCTTTGACGACTGTGATAAGTCATTCTCATGTTTTCTTTTCTGTCCTTTAGGATGCTGTTAGCCGGAAGATAAGCTTAGACACTCTTGTGGAGTTTGCTGTTGAACATGGTGCCCAATGGATATTTATCACCCCTCATGATATCAGGTATTGTTTTACCAGCATTTGAAAATTGGATGTTTGTTGCTTTCTGCTGTAGGTATTAGAGTCGCCTGGACTTTATGTTAGCATGCCCTTGCTATGTGCGTCCTAGGCATGGGAACATTTGACCCCCCCTGTGAACCTATGTTTATCTGTGTTTTTTGTGTGTAAAACCATGCAGTGTGATTCATTGAGTGTTTTCCACCCTGACTTCAATGATCACACGAATGCTGTTCTCTCAGCGGTCACCATCATTAACCTCTAGGGTTCTAATCTTCGTTAGGAGTTGCTTAAATAAGCTCTCAACAGAAAAATCAGTTGTGTTCCATGCTTTCCATACCAAGTCATAGTAGTGACAGTGTCCATCATAGAACTATGCAAATGAATACACCACACATTTGACTATCAGCTGTATTTTGTCCTGTCACCTTCCTACCATAAATTCATTTTGTGCAAAACGACAACCAAACGACAATTGTGGTGTTACGGAGAGGCGTAGCTTTGTTCACTACGTTTACGTCAGGGCTAGAGGCTAGAGCCTAGAGCTTCTATCATGGAGTGCTAGCCAGTGAGAAAATTGAATAAATACAGTATGTGTTTAGTTACTAACGCTTGGAGGATTTACTATGTTATTGTTTATGAATCTTTGTTTCAGCATGGTAACACCTGGACCGAGTGTTAAGAAGCAGCAGATGGCTGCTCCTCGTTCTTAATTTCCTGGAAATGGTGGTTCGTGCTGTACATATTTGACCAACCAGGATTGTGTAGCTGTCTGAATTATGTTTTATTTTGGTAATATTTTCTAGAACATCCCAAAGATCGAAATATCCCGATTTCCTTTTGTGCATAAATGTTAATTTAGTATTTTTACAGTATAGTTGAGGTGCTAAATGGTATGTAGATTGTTGCCTTCTGTTTTGCTTAGTTGATCAAAGCAGTTATATTTCCTGCAAAATTCTTCCCATACTTGCACAATCAATTAACAACAGCACCTTCTTTTTGAGTGAATATTGTGCAACTCTTGATTCACAAGCCACTCATCATCATGAAACGATTCTTGATTCATAAGCCCCTAAACTTGTTTCTTCCTCTCATATTACTACACTTACAAATGAACTATCCATCAAAATCAATATTTTTTTTGGATTAAATTTTGGTACACTATCGTCCTTTTTTTTTTTCATGGCTAGTAATATCTAGGGGGAATGTCTTTTTTTTTTTCTTTGCTCGAGGTACCTCTTCATTAATGAAAGTAAGGGTTACAAAGAAATCCAATTAAATGGGAGGAAGAGTAGTTTTTTCTGGAAATATTATTTACCGTTTTATTTATCTTTTTAAAAAAAATCAGGTTACACGTGTTTGCACATAAAATTAGTTTTTACACATTAGGAATAGAGGAAGGATCCTGTGACATGGTTAAAATGACACTATCTTGATATTGTGTCGCAATTTTTTTGATAACTCCCAAACGACAATGAATTTGAAGCTAATTTTTTGGGAGCACGTTATTCTTATGGAGCTTTATGTTCATACCAAAAATGAGCGCATAGAACCACCATCACCATCTACCAATTGTCGTTTTAACCGTTGAATCAAAAAACTAACCAACGGCTAGTTTTCAAAGATGTAGAAGGTGGTGTTATACATTTCGAAATGCGCTCATTTTTTGTATGAACATAGAGATCTATAAGAAGAACATGCTCCAAAAAAATTAGCTTCAAATTCATTGTCGTTTGGGAGTTATCAAAAAAATTGCGACACAATGTCAAGATAGTGGCATTTTAACCATGTCATGGGATCCTTCCTCTTAGGAATAAGAGTTTAAAAGATAAAGAAAAGTAGTTTTTTTTTTTTTTTTGGTATATAAAGAAAAATAGATAGATAGGGTCAACAATTTTCAGAAAAGATTACAAAAGTTAATTAATCTGCCCACTAACTCATTTTTAAATTCAACTCCAATCCTATGAAAAAGATTATTTCCCCGTCACCATTTACATGGTGGCTAGTCAAGTAATTTCTCAGCTTTTTCAGAAAGTCCACACTCCATAGTTTTCTCACCCAGTTCACCCAAAGTTGTAAAAGCCAGAGTACCAAACCCATAACCTTGAGCCTACACTTATCCAAATATTTGTGATGTTTGCAAGTGACAACATTCTCAATCGTCCAAGTGCGAACACCCCTTCCGGTAAAAGGAAAGACCCCAATGACATCTAAACACACATCACAACCATTGTCCCAATTATACACCAAAATGTTTGCGGGCCTCAATGCTGAACCATCATTCGCGAGGAACCCTATAGTCACCTCTTTTCTTCCTGGGTCACCTGCTCGAAAACACGTCAGCAATGGTGTCTCGGACAAGGTTATGATGAAATTTGAAATCAACCTCATTTGCACAATGCAGAGCATGGTCTCCAAAAATGCCCATCTCCTTAACACGACATGGCATACATTACCATCTACGAATAATGGGATACCAAGACGATAGCAAAGGATCAAGCTGAATAATGCCCATCTCCCTATCACGACAAGGCCTAATCTTCTGGTTAAACCCATCAATAAGGATAGCCAACAAATAATCGTGCGCATGTTTGGTTTTATTGCATTGCCAAAGAGCCAAATCACGTATGGATATATCGAAATTGGTGTGCAAAGTTTTATTCACAGCATCAAAGTATTTAATTGCCAAAGAGCTCATGGAGTGGGGGGTACCGTCTTCAATGCTAAGTGAACGAGTGTCAGTGCCGCATACATGATTGTAGAGATCTAGGGCATGCTGGAGGCATGGGCTCACGCCAACAACATCGGAGTTGCGCAGGATTATCTCTTGTTGCGACTTGGTATGTAAGCATGAAACAAGGAAAAAACAGTGCTTGGTGTTATGCATGGTATATTTCCTGATGCCTCCATCCTTAATGGGTAAGGTGACCACACTCTGCTGAATAAGGAAAAAACCCGGACCATCACCAGTAACTAAATATCTCATAAAATTGATAAGAAAGTTATCATAAGTTTCTTGAGCTTCAACCATGTAACTAAGGTTAATAGTCCTCATTGTAAAATATAGCCGAGAGACACCAGCGTAGTTTTTTAGAAACATAAGCTCACATTGTGGATCTTCAAGTTCCCTGATGGTATCTAGACACTGTAGTTTTGTGTACACGGTTCAACACCATGTTGCTACAGAAATCGGGACTTAAGCTAACATGCCCTCTAAGAAGTTTCATACCCTCAACTGGTCTGCTGATGTATGATGGAAATACATCCGCATCTAAACTTCAAGCATCTACCATTGACCAGAAGAGCTTAGTTTTGGCGATGTTAAGGAGCAATCCAAGATCTTTGCCATGTTGCAGAATATTTGAAGAGCTTAATGAGAGTACCATCGTCAAGGTACCAAGCTTGTTCTAGCTTACAAAGTTCAGTAATTTTCTTCACAAGTGGATAAAAGGTGAGTGCAAATAAGAGAGGGTCAAGGGGGTCACCCTGCTGCATACCTTGAACAATGTTTTGTCCATGTAATACAGCCTGGCTTGAGAATAGTAGAAGAATTCCACCCATCGAGAGATAAAAAGGCACTTATTCCTTCCTTTGTGAATTATAGCAGTTCGATCAACCAGGTTGAATGCATTGGAGAAATAAACCAGTATCATACACTTGGAGCTTGAGTTACCTTTCGCTTCCAGTAAACCGTTGACTGAGTGAATAATTACCTCCCGGCCACAAGAAACTCCAACCCCAAACTGACTGAGCTTATCTGAATATCTTATGTGGTCCATCTAACGAATCTCAACGAGTCAATAAGATAAAGGTGTTCTCAGGGTCATTGAATCTCTATCTTGAAGTGGTTAAGAGCTAACAAACCACTTGGCAGATAAATGTTAAAATATTTCCAAATGAGATTAACCTAGGGTTTCTTTGTGTGCAAGCCAAGTAACAGGTTCGTTTACACGGGCACTTGCCAAACTTGTGGCACAAATAATCTATTGCTTTATTTCAAAGCAACCTATCATATTGAGAGCTATAAATAGAGGATTAAAGAGTGAAAACCACAAGCATCAAGCATACGTGAAGTTTCTCTGTGGAATTGATCGTAAACTCTTTGCACTTCGGTGTAAGCTTGTTGTGGTAGTCATCCTCTATTAAGTAACAGTTCCTCCGTGGGATTTACCTAACGACTATAAAGAGTTCTCTTGAGAGTTGGGAAGCACAGGTAGGTGATAACGTACCTTTGTGGTTGTCATCTGAGTAACCTGTAACCTTGGTAACCTGATCACGTTCTTGTCTATTCTACGGTCCTTCTCTTCTAAGGCCATTCAAGAACTGATACGTTACATACAAGGTTTTAACTGAAGCAATGTACAGCTGCACACGGTGTTGTAAGACCTAATTAGCTCTAGTTGTGTAAGTTTCTTAAGTGATTCTTTTCACAGCCGAGGTAGAGACAAGTTGGGCATAGTTTACTTGATTTACTTGTCAACTCCTGCTTGTAAAGTAGATTTCCGTATGACCTTACGTATGTGAAAATGAAGAGGAAATTCGAAACATACAGTTGATAATTGAGTTTGCAAAGCCGAAATTATTAACATAAGCCTTTAACAGCGGTTAAAGCAACTCCTAGGCCTATAAAGGACGTCAGCTAGGGGAATCAAGTACGTGACGATCTGTGGGGGATCTAGAGATGCAAGGAGTGCGACAGTAGCCGATTCAATTGGAGGGTTAGAGTTGGTCTCTGCTACATCCCAGACCGAAGTCTGATAGTAGGCTAGTATTTGTAGACATTTAGTACTGTGCAGTGTTCAAACTAGACGAGGTCCCAAGGTTTTACTACAAGTTGTAGTTTCCTCGTTAAAAAAATCTCTGGTGTCTTGTGTGCTTTACTTTCCTTATTATATCTCTGATTATATAATTAAAGTAAACACAAGAAGTACGTTATTGTAACCGTTGAGTTGGTCCCGAATCCTTTCGAGGGTGTAGATGGTGAAAAATGGGAGAGGGACAAAATTGTAAAACTACTCTCTAAACATGCCTTACCTAAAAGCAATCGCCTACTCAGGCACATCTCTATAGCTCAGTATGCAACCCATTCTACGAGCTGAACGTACTCTCTATGAGTTCTCTCTTATAACTCCTGGTGGAGAGGATGATATCATGGTGCAGTACCGATAACCTCACCAGCATATAAACCCATTAATCTACTTCATGTCGACATCACCTCAAGTTCCTCGATATCAGAACTAGATTTCTCAATGGTACATGGTGAAGAGTTAACATAGACGCATCCTCATGGATTTCCTCTCAAAATATGACTCAACATCCGAGTCTCAATAAGAAACCTCAGAAACACCGAGGCTCTAAGCCTGTCCAGAGCTCTCTGAGAGACATGCAACAGCCTAAACATGCTTAAGCAGACCACACTCTAAATACAGAACGGTCTAATATACCATGGATAAACACGCCATGACTTGAAGTACACTGTAGCACAAGCGCATGCATACGCCATAACGAAGGTGCATGCATACGCCATAGGCTAGCACACAAACATAGCCAAAGTGGCATATCTTGAACACGAAAAGACTAGTCCTGGCCAAACTCCAGAAGCACTAGCCCCTAGGCGTGGCGCCATGAATCATGGCGCCACAGCAAAAGTCGCCTTGGCCACAGGCCAACGCTTGATCCTCGAAAAATCGTGGCGCCATAGAGCATGGCGCCACAGCCTTGGCCAAAGGCCAAGGCCTGGGTCTCCAGGACCGTGGCGCCATGGACTATGGCGCCACAACTAGCCTTGGCCAAAGGCCAAGGCAATGGAACTAATATAGTGGCGCCATGATGCATGGCGCCACAAGAACCCGACCTTGGTCCAAGGCCAAGGTCTTTACCACTACACCATGGCGCCATAACCATGGTGCCATGAACTCCTGGCCCTGGCCAACAACCAAGGCCACTCCTACACACCCACTATGCGTGTCTCTAAAGGCGCCACACTCGTGTTGTCCGCAGAGTCACAGCCACACAAGCCTACTCAAACTCAACACAACCATGCAAATATCTGCATACTACTCGAGATATTAAAACATCACACGGGGGGATAACTTTAGGGGTATTGGTCTGGCGGTGTACGACAGTTGAAAGAAACTGATAGAGATGATGGACAATTACGAGAAAGTGGCGCTGAGTGGACATGATCTACATGATCCTAGCAGTTACCGAGAACAACTCATGTCCTCCACTCCCCCACTCTTCCACGACTTCCACCTTCTCTGTCGAGAGATCAGGGTGAGTTCAATACTATAAATAGAGGTTTCCTTTATCTTCCAAAAAAGGACAACTAGAATACGAAAAAAACACCAGAACCTCAGAACAAACAGACCTGAGTATCCAACACACTTCTAGCCTTGGAGATTTCCAGTCACCTTCACGACGGAGATCTTGAACTCTTACACCCAAAACACATTCTCAATCTGATCTCAAGTTTCTTCGTTGTTTCCCTCCCTAGATCAACCTTTATCCTCTCTGTGACCGAAGCAAGACGTGAACGACCATTGACTTGGTGTAGGCTCGTCTTGTTCGACTTTGATCTCGAGCACTACGAAAGTACCCAGAGACGGTG